>CALNHX010005809.1:0-100447 GCA_940337035.1 Agriotes lineatus | reverse complement strand
ATCCAAATCTTATATTTTCGTTTATTAGTAAATGCTCTTCATCCAATTCAAATTATCATATATCAAAGCTCTTCATTAATTGAGACATCTTGCTACTCGTACACCATTATAATCATGTTTCACCTTATTTAGACCTCGTAGATTTCTTTACTAACTGTTTTTATTATGCCAGGACCATTATTTTTATATAAAACAGTAAAGTTTTCAAAATTTTATTACTCGCCAAAATATTATGTTACATTTTTTTCTCAAATTTCCAAATTTGTTATTCTCAATAATCTAAAACAACTCTCTTAACTACCGTCTTTTAATTATTGATGCTTACTATTTTAAAATATACATTTGAAACCTACATACTCTGTTATCTTATAATATTTTAATTTGGTCTGTCGTATCTGATATCAGTAGTAAATAACTTCTATCTTTTAACATCTTACTTTATAAATTAAACTATATGAAATTTATTCTTTCCAATCTCATTTCTTAAAATTTTATCTCTATTTAAAAATTAATTCAAATAACCTTTTCTATTCTAAACTTTTGCAAAGACTGACTACAATGCTTTACCAAATTCTTTTATCGTATTGATCATCAAACTATATCCAATCTTATGATATCATAACAATACATTTTCTATTGACAATTAATTGTGAAAAGTCAAAGTGAAAAATTAATTGGTAGTTAGCGAAAGTATTTATAAGACACGGGAGTGAGTTAAAGTACTTATATGTCACGTGTGAGTTATTTATTATAACCCATGGTGTCGATAATAACGAGGAATATGATCTAAGCAAGCTAAATTACCAACCCAGTTTGCAAGTTTAAAACGAACTAATAAAACACCATATTATATTGAATATTGGATAAAAGTTATTTCTATTATGCAGTGCAGCCTTACCTATTTATAATTAAACAGTGTTGCCAGTTCAGTTAGTTTTGAGATTATTAAAATCTTGCTTTGTTTTTTTCCTATTCAGGAAATGCCTCTTAATAACGTAATATGGAGTTAATCCGCCGTTATTGCAGCACCCAATATGAAATTACAGCAGCTTCTGAAGTCACATGATACTCACTGTTTTAGAAAGCTCGTGCAAGAATTTTGCGCTCAGCGAATGACTTCCACGGAACAATGCCGCAGAAAATATTCCGCATTAAGATTATTACTTGATTAGTACAGAAACTATTTAACATAGAAGAGCTTACCCTAAGTTAGAGAACGGGCCTTAACGAATTGCAAGCGACGCTTCTTACACCGTGCACAGAGTTTGTTCGCATAAAACAGAATCGCAGTAAAAATGCATAGTCTATAATAGGTCTCGTTTGATCGCGGCACAGTCGTCTCATCGTAAGGCTGGTATCAGAAAAAAAGGAACTCGAAATTCTAAATTCAGTACGCTCTTATCAAATGTAGCGCGTTTTGCGTAAATAAAATTCCTTCACACGGTGTTCGAAAGAAAAAGGTGCAAGTGTGACTATTTAATTTAGAAATGAGAAATCAAAAATCGAAGGCGCAGTTCACAAGGAACGTCAAAACAAATCGAGGCGTTACAGTATATATCTACTATTCTTCCATTTTCTCGTATTTTATCCAGTATATTTTATTTCATTCCAGCTCTTCTTTATAATCTTTAGTTCATCTGCTACGCTTCTTTTCCATGTATTGGTTGATGTTGTTATCTTCTTTTTCTTCCGAAAGCATACTTTAGCACTTGTTTAGTAATATTTGAATTTAGTTTATTCTTTTTCTTTGTTGATTGCGCACAATTCATTTCTATATATGTGAACTTTTTTCACGTTAGCATTAAAAACTTTATTTTTATGGTTAGAACTTCTAGAACTGCCATAATTTGTTGAAGGATTCCTGTGCGGTACCTATTTTTTATCTAATGTCCATTTTGCATCCACCGTCTTCCATCTTCAATGACTTTTTGTCCCATTGTCTCCATTTTCTGGTATTTTGATCATCAATCCTTCCACTCTTTATTGTGGAATACCTTTTTCACTGCTTCAATAAACAGTGCAGTACTTGCATATTTATTTCTATACCTATTTGACCATGTCGCTGGATATTTCACCGATACCTGTTGAATCATCAAGTTTATTAATGGTATTATTATTTCTTTCTCGGTTATTTCGTTTGTATTCATATGAAATTATTCCTGTTCCTCTAACTCGTTGAATATTTGCTCTTGTTACACCTATATTTTGTAATAAATTTGGACCTCTAATTAGGAATTGAATGGTTTCCCTTCTTTGTCTCGTATCTGAACTATTGCGGTTTCTTTTCCTGCTAATTACCTCATGGTGTCGTATAGCGTTTTCGTATTATGTTGTCTACCTGCCTCTTGTGGTTCATCTGGCTGTATTCTTGTATTATTTCATAGTTCTTTTTACTTATTTTTTTGTAATTTCTGTTTTATCTTCCTATTTTGTTTCCGCTAGTATCATGTATCGACATTATATCTCTCTTCAATTAGATTTAAGAATGGTTTCCATATCCAATCTTTTATTCTGCAAGATTGTTTAACCTCAAATTAAACAAATTCAATTTTTATTTCAAAATTTGAGAAATGTATACCAGCATTGCGATGCACTGGTTGATGAGAGTTCAATGTATTTATTTCAGCTATCGCAACTGCATGTTTAGCAGAATTTCAAAATTAACGTACAGCGGCCTTGCTCAACGCTGACTATAAGTTATAACATACGAGAGCGACCTAGTAAAGGCAAGCACTTTGCACTTTGAAATAATGTAATTTTTAGAAGTAAGCGATATGTATATAGTATATACCGGGTGTCCACTTTCAAACCGGAACATAGGGATTTAGTATTGTTTTTAACAGTTTCATGGATTCTTGCAGGCCAACTCAACCTACAGAATTTTTTTTGGTATCAATGGAAAGAGAAAATTATTGCGCATTTAATGGTATCAAAAATTAATCTATTTTTGTCAATTTTTTATTGAAAAATATTAATCAAAAGTTTTAATATTTTTTAAATGAATTGCCTTGACTTGAAAAAAGTTGACAGCTACCCTCAAATTAATTTGTTAGTTGATGACATACAGAGTTAGTTCGGTAGTTTTTACTTCATAAAATGAACGATTACTATAACAAAGAGAGAATTGTATCATTATAACATATTACAGTGGGGTTAGTTTGTGTAGAGTGAGGGATATTTTTCAATGAAAATTGACGAAAGTAATTTAATTTTTGATATCGTTAGATACACAACAATTTTCTCTCTTCATTGAAATATATTCTGTAGCTTGAATTGGCGAGCAGGAATTCATGAAACTGCTAAAAGCAATGTTAAAACCCTATGTTCCAGTTGAAAGTGGACACCCGGTATAGGACCTTTTCCACTGTTTACCACACGACGTTACAGGAGTATTTTGGGCTACTCCCGTCCTCAGGTGGAGGAACTCCTGATTAGTCCTGAGAAGGACACTCGTGCCTACACCGGAGTTTGAACGTGCGACCACTGATCGCTGTATTTGATTCATTAAATCGAGGTACCATTTTCAAATCTATACAATTTTGGGGTGTGAGGCTGCGCCCCAAGTGATTATTACATTATAGCGTCCTCTAAGTGGCATGATTACCCTTGTCTCAAAATACGAATTGAAGTCTCAACCGTTGTTCAGAATTGAAAAGGGCGGAACCAGGAAACCTGACAACATCCAAGAAATTCTGTTCAATGATCGTCTGGTACTTGATCCACATATCCACGTCAATTTTTAGCCAGCTCATATGTTGTATTTTTCCCGCGTTGTTTTCTCTTCTTATTTGACTTTAATTTTATTACAAATTTGGCCCTCACTAGCATGTCGTCAGAGCCCAGGTCTGCATCTCTGATTGATCTTCCATCTAATTTTTTTTTGTCTTCCGGTGTTCCTCCTGGTGGTGCAGTTTATGTTATTTTATATATTCGCTAATGTTTAAATAAGCTACCTCCAACATATTGTTAGCAAATTTTTAATTACTTTCTGGACAATCTTCCAAAGAAATTACAATAAGGTACACTCAGGTGCAAAAGCCGGTCGCCAGCTCAGTCGTAGAAGGCGTGCAGCTCTTTAAGAAATTAAACAACAAGAATTAAATGCCCAGCGCCAACAAATTTTTGTAATAACGGCGAATGCACCCCGGTGTTCCAGCGAGAATGTATAAGCTCAATACCTAACGTACAAATACACTTCCTGAAAGATAGCTGCAAATACAGTAAATAACCGTAAGTAAATTCAAACCTGTTAGCTGGCATAAAAATCATATAATTCCAGAAAATATCACCGTACAAAAGCATACATAATTATCACAATAGTTCGCACAAATCAGAATCGCAGGATACTATAATTTAATAAATTACATGCAAATAATACTCACAGTTTTACATACAATTCTGCAAAAATACTTTTGCACACATTAAAATGGCTGTCTAGCAGGCCACTTGGCCAGCAGATGTTTTGGGGCTCAGTCTCGGAGGAAACGCAAACGCGGTTCCAAAGCGTTTGACTAATAAATTCATACGGCCGGAGCTGGTGTCTCAGCGCGATCTGCACCGCGACGGCGAGGTTAGTATGCCAAACCAGGAGAAAAACCTCCATATCGAGTCCTGTCTTGTGCTCTAATTAAGCGCCTGCATCAAGAGGGAAGCGGCCTCGAAAGGTCCAACAAAACGTCGACTCGCAATCGTCTGCAGCGGTTGCAGTGAACATGAAGAACAATCAAATGCAGCACCTGCCTCAGAACGGCTTTTTGGCCCAAAATTTTCTTGGCTCTCTAGCGATCGAAACCGGGCGTTAAATGACTGGCACTACTTGCTATGAAGGGAAAACAGAAGTCCAACGATAACATACAGAACTACGGAGAGTCTTAGGGCGTCTAGAATATTCACCCTGGATAAAATCCAGGCCATATGTGATGACTCGTGGTCGCATTCAGAATCCGCACAAAGCGTAGGAATAAGCTTCCTTCTCGTGAGCTTGGGGTATCAGAAACACGTAAACGTGAAGGCTTGCATTTCACCAACAACCAAAACTAACAGCAGCTTCAATAAAAATCCACCAAAGCTCTTCCAAAAATGCTAAACCACCATGCCTGCTTGACGGCTGTAAGCAGAAAGAAACGCGCCCGAAGACAAAAATCTGTGTCTAAAAGATAAATGCATATCGAGGTCGTCGCGGCCAGAGCGCGCGGGAAATACCATCGAATGCTAATTTGAACGGCGGCGTAAATGAAACGTAACAATATATTGTTTTCAATACAAACAAATTTCCATTCTTATTGATCCCACCCCATTGTGTTTTCTCTACCCGTTTTACCATTCCCAATTTTTGAGGTTTAGGTCTTCCATTGTATTTTTTATGCCCGTTCAATGTTTTGTTCTGCACTTCACCGTACAATCTCTGCAGTTGGTCATCAAATTTTTCATTTTTCTCCACTTTTTCAACGTTTGTACATGCATATTATACATTTACTATAATCACATTAAGGAACCTTGCTTTACATAAGTGCTAGGTTTGCTTCTCTTCTTAATATAAATGCTACCCCATATTCAAGCTTAATTACTTTCTTTTACAATAAAGGAAGTAGTGGATTCACTCCAAAAATTCGAAATTGAGTTTTCAACAGATCTTCACGTTTTAGAGTCCCCTAAACCCAAAAAACATGTTTTTGTTCATTGGTCTGTCTGTGTGTCTATGTATGTGTGTGTGTGTGTGTATGTGAACAGAGTATCCCAAAAATAAAAAGAGGTATGACGTTGAAACTTTATATATAAGTTTTGTGTACTATGTATATGCAACAGCAAGCTTTTGAAGAAATTCGCATAGCCGAAAGTATGGTGTTTACTCTTGTGATTTTTTCAAAAACGGCTCTAACGATTTTTTTTTAATTTTAAGTTTTGATTACATTTTTAATGTGTATTGATGTAAGATAGGTGATTTTCTAGTTGAACACTTCTAAAATGGGTTTCCTATATTTTTTTTCTATTTTTTATTAACTCCTATTTTAAATAGAACACTAGGTATATTGTTACATTTTTGAATTCTGCTTAAAATTTTAGAGAAAATTTGTCTCTTAAACTAACGCTCTATTTTGTACGGTTTCTGTAGAATTCCTAATTTTTGACATTTTTTGACGAATGCTTAAAAATTAAAAAACAAATTTTGGCTAATTACAAGATCACTGTAAAAAGAAGTTGTGTGCGTCTATCACACCAGATTTTTATGCTAAACAATCACTATAAATTACCATATATTGATTACAGAATACAACGAAATAATATTGATATGATTCTCTTGTATCACAATTGTGTATTTAGAATCTTGGGCGTTGCTATTTTAATGTTTCTGGTGTTCCAATTTATCAAAATTGACTTGAAGCCTTGGCACTGTATCCAATTCAGTGCACTATCGCTACACATACTGCTTATATTTGCCTTGTGTACTAATGTAAGAGGATTTTTTCCATTGTGCACTCTTGATATCCCTTAAATTTATTACCAGCGCCTTTCTCCAGATTGTACGTCTACTGTATTTTGAACACAAAGGTTGTAAAATAAAAAATATGTTTTGAGAACCCGTCTGCTTGGTATTACCTGCTTAAGAAAGCCTTTTTTACAACTGTCAACAAAAAAGTTTTTATATACTTTTTAGGATACTGCATCGGTAACTAGCGTTTACATAGTTACCGGCCGGTAAATTTTATCTACCGGACTCGTTTGTAACATGTAAACGCTAGTTACCAATGCAATATCCTAAAAAATGTACACGACCGGTAGCATTTTTATGGCCTTGCCAAACATACAAGTCTCGCCCTACGGGCTCAACCTGTAAAGTATTGGCGCGGCCATAAAAATGTTGCTACCGGTCTAATAACGTAAATAGCTATTATTTATTTTAATTTCGGACTAGTAATGTAAATAACTATTTCGGCTTAGGCCAAAAATTATTCCCGTACTTTTATTCTTTGTCATTTTAGCAACGAGTGAATTTGCGTGATGTTATTGTTTGTTGTTTAGCAACGACATAAACATACCGGAATCATGCATTTTTCGGACTGAAATACTGAAAATACGTCGGAAAAGTAAAATTTTTTGTCCGATTAAATAGTAATTTTTCGTACACTAGCATTGAAGGAGCTACTTTGCCGTACAATTTATTAATCAGAAAGTTGCACTTTGCGGTATTCGTACGGCAAAGTAGTATTTTGCTGTATTCGTACGGCAAAGTAGCACTTTGCCGTACGTTTCCTTAGTTACAACACATATAAAACGTTACGTACATAATAAACCACTGATTTTGTGGAATATATTTGACCACTTAGAATTCTCGTCAAATACTCAAATACTCAGCAGAATCAGTTCTATGACATGGAAAAAAGGGACAGTAAATTTCTAAAAAGTGACATTTATAATACCGATGGGGCCACAATTATATATAACAGCAATGAGATAACATGAACAAGAAAATAACTCGTATTGCTTGAGTAAGAAAGAGATAAACATAGTAGCAAATATTCGAGAAGGCTTAATGCTTAATTTAATTATGACATTTGTCAACTAAACATGCCTACTAAAATAATTTTTTCGTATGGCCATCTCTTTCTTACTCAAGCATTCTATTTTGTTATTCATGTTATCTCATTGTTGTTATACATAATTATGGCCCCATCCGTATTATTGAAATTTTATGTATGTATGTATTTTACCTTTCGATGTAGAGGTTGGTGCTTTATACGCTTTAGCATCTAGAAGTGCAATGCTCAACCTGGCCCGGTTTCGGGTTACAAAGTTGGAGCGTGCCTTTCGTGCTTGCGTACTGTGGTTGTGTGCCTTGGTGATGTGTTGACCTTGTTACTCTATCTCTTAGGTCTGTGGGTCTTAGTATAGTACAGTTAATTTGGTGCCCAACTGTGAATAGTCTCACCGAGACCGATACCGATCCAATACACTTCGGAAAAAATGCCGCCCACCCTGGGATTCGAACCGAGGACTTGCTTAATGCAAGCCTAACGCTTTACCAACTGCGCTACCCGACTTTCTTATTATTTAAATTTAAAATATAACTTAAATAAAGGTTGCAGTCATACTTTTTAAAGTTAAAATAAGAACTATAGGGTCAAGAGCAACAAAAATTAAATAAAATCATCTTTGACATTTATTTACTGTTAAATAATATTTTAAGTGTTGTCAGCTTTCAAGAAAACAAAATTTTCGAAATTTCTAGCATGTCGAGGCGAATTTATAGAGGTTGCGTAGGAAAACATTCTTTCCATAAATGCAGAAGATCTGAAGATGGCACTGTAGAATTGTATTTTAAACACATTTTTTAATAAGCTATATTTTTGTATCGTATTATTTGTGAATTTTGGTTGGATCCTGCAGTTACAACAGCAACGTTATATTCAGACATTTCAGTCATTGTGGTCAACTCAAAAAAATCGTCGAATTCACTTTGAGAATTTTATACTCTTGGTGTATTATGTATTTCAGCATTTATAAATTGCTTTCAGTGTTTACATTTTTACACTTTCTTGAAGCCCTTTAGGTATTTTGGATATAGTGACGCGAGCTTAGCTTAAATTAGTCTAATAAAATCGTTGTTCAGTCAAAAAGGATTTTAATCATTTCTGCATGTAAATCTTTTTAAGTGATTTAAATAATGTTTAAGTATTTAAATGTTTAGAAGATATTTATAACGTTCCTAAGTATTGTTTAAATATTTCATGTTTATTAAACATCATTAATGATAAAAATAATTAAAATCAATAGATAACGATAAAGATAAATCAAAATAGTTATTTAAAAAACAAGTATGTTAATGAGAGCGATTAATAATCGAAACATTTTAACGCGCTCACTACCGCTGTAGAGATTATTAATCGCCGATTAACACATGAGTTAGTTAGAATATTTTTTCGTTGATCGTATCTTATTAATTTGAAGAAAATTTTATTTTATTTCATGAAAAGAATTTGACACTCAAAGTTTTGACATTAATGGTATCTTTGATTACCTATACCAAAATCGTCTATTAATAAAAAATCATTCAGTAATAGGGATTATTGATAAACGATTTTTAAAAATCGTTCATTAATAAAAAAAAGCATTCATTATTAAGGGTCATTAATAGACGATTTTCTATACATTAATGAAACCCATAAATATACCATCAACGGAAAATAATAGTTAAATTACAATAATTATTTAAATCTACCTTTATGTGATTGCGCTGGTGGAGGGTACCAATAGTTTTTTAATTTTCATACGTGCTACTGATGAACTTTATTCAATTCGGTAGCTCTTCATGAACAACCGTCGTAGTTCTTTTTGCAGCAAATGAATAAATGTACAAATATAAGTATAGTGGCTTTCTGTTTAAGTTCTTACAAGATCATTTTGAAATTTAATTTAATTTTTTTCTGAAAAACACACAAAAAGCCATTTTAAGCAATATTTTCCTCTTGAGTTTTTGAAAAAGACGAAAATGTTTAGCTTCTCATATTTTTCGCCCCAATTAGAACGCGCTGAGCGTACACATGCAGTGATGGAATTGGTGTCTGAGCTCGTTTAACTTCCCTTATCTGTTTTCACAAGCAGAGCGCTTGTTTGTCGCTTTAATTGGGAAGTAACGATGGTTAAATATCTATTGCTTTTATTTTGGCGGACTGGTGTCCTAGCCGGTTTATTAAACGCCGGAGGAGATAAGGCAGCCATTATTAATATTTATCCCGAACTATTATGAACTTGGCACGTTTTGGCATAGCAAACAGCGAGCAGCTCCGTTCTGAAGTTAATGCTTTGATTAATTTTGGTGTTTAATCTGCGAGGTAGCGAAAACAGGAAAACAAACATCCTCGAATTAACAATCATACACGTATCTGTCGGGGTTTAAGTGAAGCACGACCGCAACTGCTATTAATTTACCAGCATGTGGCTACATCAATCATTCGTTTAATTAATTTACCCGTACCCCTAATAGAATTAGTTTACTATAACGTAATTTTTCTGTTTACGCTGGCGAGTCGATCATTGTAGTAATTCTACCACGTGTCGACTCATGTCGCTCAGGGTAAGGGTTAATCGTTTAGTTATTAAATTGAAATAAGGTTTTATTTGCTTCTTGTAATAAACGGTAGACAATTGTATATATTGAGCAATATCCACTATTGACCACTTTCGTGACGTGTGGGTAGAATGACAAACTTGCAATAAGCAAGTCTTTGGTTCGAATCCGTTAATAGGCGGAACTGCTCGGCGGTAACGATTGTGTCAAATCTCCGGGACTATTCAAAGTATTCAAGTCACCTGCAAATGATTCCGAAGTTAATTTCAGTTACAAGTCTTAATTCATTATTTCATCGTGAACCTACCACAGTGCTAATAGAGCTATTCTTAACACATTTTGCTTGTTCGGGTGCACATAATACTCTAGAGGAAAACCCTGAGGCTACTGCAATCTGTAGAATCTATTCTGCCGTCTAGCCTTTTGGTAACCGTGACCATCATATAGTACAGATCAAAGGTATATTGTAGTCATGATGCCCTCTATTAATAAAGGCTTTATTGAAAATATAAATAATTAAATTGGGCACATCACCACACCAATACTCAGGGTACTCTTATTAAACTTGAGAAATGTAAAACTTAGCCTGTCAGTATTTTAGGCTAATCAAAATTAAATATATTTATGACACTTTAATAAAATGGTTAATTGCCCCTTTCTATATTTTATCGAATTGCAATAATATTCTGAGCTTGCTCCGGCAAAACACAAGACTAATCTCTCAGGTTGGGTTCAAATTTGAGTTTTATTAGAAATTATTCTTTTAGAATATTTGACTCACAGTAGCTTAAATACGCAGTTTTAGTACATCTGCGCTACTTACTTCGATTACTCATAACCTCACAAACTTGACATTTACCGCAGAAAGTTGTTACAAGCATAAAGCGTTTATTTTAAGATTCAAAAGTGAAAATTGTGCAAGGAACCATCAGGTAAATTGTAGCAACAACTAATTCAAATTTGTTTCAGATGTGACGTATACGCCGCTAGCGACTCTATTTTGTTCCACTTCCTGTGATCGCTTCAAATTCTAGCAAAACCGCATTTTCTACTGACGCCATGAATTTTACTCGAACTCGGACTTCTTGAAGTCCAATAGCTTTTCGGCCTCCAATCGCTCAAAAAACATGCCAAATCCTAAATTTGGCCGATCTTCGCCTCGGAGCTGGTTGCAGGTGACGTCGATGGGTTAACTCGCTTGAAGTCGGTTCCCTGGCATCAAATCTTGTTTGGGGATGCTCTTACACACCTCCTTGGCCTGTTGGACTAGAGACCCCTGGCTTCTGTGGCTCAAATGGTTCGGTGTCGATGTTCGGAATCTCCAGATGCTCGGTAGCCGTTCCACAGCCGAAGTTGGTTTGCAGGAATTATAATTTTTATGTCATAGAAACTATTACAAACATTTCCACTGATGCCTGGTAACTTGTAAAATATAATAAAAAATCTGGGGTGATACACTCACACAACTTTCTTTTAATTAGCCAAAAATTTTATTTAAAATTTTTAAGCATTTGTCAAAAATTTTCAAAAATTACAAATTTTACAAAAACGGTAGAAAATAGTGTTAGTTCAAGAGACAAATTTTCTCTAGAATTTTAAGCTTAATTCAAAAATGTAACAACATGCCGGGTGTTCTATTTAAAATAGGAGTTAATTAAAAAAATAGAAAAAAAAACAAAACAAACCCATTTTAGAAGTATTCAACTGGAAAATCACCTATCTCACATCAATACACATTAAAAATGTAATAAAAATGTAAAGTTTAAAAAATATTTTGAGCCGTTTTTGAAAAAATCGAAAAATCACAAGAGTAAACACCTATTTCCGGTTATGCGATTTTCTTCAAAAGCTTGCTGTCGCATCTACATAGTACAAAAAACTTATATATTAAGTTTCAACGCCACACCTCTTTCCGTTTTTGAGATATTCTGTTCACAGACAGACACACAGACAGACAGACCAATAAAAAAATGTTTTTTGGAATCAGGGAACGTGAAGATCTGTTGAAAACTCAATTTCGAATTTTTGGGGTGAATCCAATACTTCCTTTATTGTAAAAGAAAGTAAAAATAACGTTTTATAGTTGGAAAAATACTTTTATTACATAAAAACAGTAAAAATTCAGGAGCACAATTTGCCCAACTTGTCAATTGCAGGGATTAATTTCTTATTATTAAGAAAAAGGCATCGCGTTGCTTAGTAACCGCGATCTGAATTTGTTTAAAGGAAACAAGTATTACTTACAATTTTACATAAAGAAACAAAATTTGATAACATGTTTGTTGCTTAAATCTAAAATTGTTTTTATTTCTTATACATAAAAATCGTTCTTTCCCGTCATATACAACGTTTTTATAATCACTGCTCTACTATAACACTTAGTTTTAAAATGCACTGGCACTTGAGTTCATTTTATTCCTTTCAGTTGCTCTCGTTCTGTATTGCTCTTTGCAATTTTTATCTTATCTTGCTTCGATTTCCATCTACCTTTATGCTTGCTTGCTTTTCACTGGCCTGTATTTTTATTAATAACTCTACGCTCATGTTCTTTATGCACACAACCAACTTTTTGTATTATTTACTTTCATTTAGTCCGGCTGCAAATATGCTCAAACCTATCGTATTACTTATATTATATTAGCCATCTTAAATCTTTCTTTTACTCAAACTTCAAATTCAACCCTTCTGAAATCTTCTTTGCTTATGCTTGCCTTTATCCCTCTAATTATACTTCTTGCATCTCATTTCCAATGCATTTAATAACTTCAACTACTGTTTAGATTGCAATTAAATAAAATATTTCAACTCTGTGCTTTCATTGACTTTGTTCAATATTTCTCTCTGCATACAGAGTTAAATTGTGAGCTTTAAACCATCTCAATATTTACTCGCTGAAAAGGAAACCAGGTACCAGGTCGAATTTTGCTCTTAATGAAGATTACTTAAAGTTTTACTTAGATTAACAATAACTGTCTTGTAAAGCTACGTAATTTTAACAATTTTACTTTTCTGCGCAAAATTAAATTCTATTACTTCACTTATTAATGATTTCTCGAGCGTAGCTCCGGTCCAAGGTTGTCAACAGCTGAAGTAAGGGGTCAAGTCAAGTGAAGTACACAAGGTGTTTATTTTATTTAACTAGACTTACAAAATTAAATATTGGTTTTAAACTATATTTATAAGAAAATAAACAAAATATCATTCTTCCTGGGGCTCTAAGGTGCGGCCCGATCATGGGGTGAAGGTGGCGTTCTCCAGTGGTGGACAGGTATCTAGGTTAATTTAAGCAGCAAGATCTTCCACTGCGCGCAAGGGTTAACAGGGAAGGTTAGGTCAAGTTTAAGCAGCAAGATCTTCCATTGCGCTTAAGGATGAACAGGAAGCGGGTAGGTTAATTCTAAGCGGCAATATCTTCCATTGCACTTCAGGGTTAACAGAGCAGGGTAGGTCAATTCTAAACAGGAAGATCTTCCATTACGCTGGAGTATTACCAGGACAGAGTAGGTTATGAAGAGGATTGCTTCGGCAGCCTAGAGATTTCTGATCAGGTAGTTTGGAACAGGATTCTGGTTCTAACGGGCAGGTATCTGGACTGGCGATCACTGGTAAAGCCACTTGGCCCCAAGGGCCCAAGTTAACCCCCCCCCCTCCCGGGTTCTGGTCTGAATTCAGAAAGGAATGGGTTAGATCTCTCTCCGTACTGAGCGGGCTTCGATCTCCTTCCACGTCGTCCACCTAGTAAAATCTAAGAGGGACTAGACGTGATACTTCGGTGCCGACGAAAAGTAGGGATGCGCGAATCGAGCAGCGCAGCGAAACTTGCGTAACTCGCTGATCTATAACTGGGCTCTTATCGGACTATCAGCAAGATCTCTTGATGGAATTCTTTCGCTTTTTCTTACAGTCCACGTGGCTCCAAATGTTCGCGCGTCATGCCTTCTTGTGTGATTGCGCCTACAAATTGATAATGGCAATTAAACGTTCTAATACAATTTGGAGGCACGCGAAACGTCATAGTCTCTGGCAGTGTTCAACTCATTTACGTTGTAGAATAGTGGATAGAATTTTATTTTGTTGCAGTAAATGATGAACGGATTTTATGTATCAGTAACCTATCTAACGAAACGAATTAACAGCCCACCCGTCGTAAGAAAGAAACCAACAGCTTCGGATACTGAATTATCAAAAATAAATACGAACAAAGCACTAATGGACAAAAGGAAATACTAGAATAGACATTTCAATAAAATGAATGGATACACATGCACTAGCAAGAAGAGCAAGTGAAGACCCACCAGCAGATAGTATAAAAGATCCAGGAAGGCCACCCAAACTCTAGACGATAGCAGAGTATCCACAGAGCTAATTTAAGAAGTTTACAGAACAGGCTATTAGCCTAATTAAGAAGATTACAAAAAAAAGAGGAATCAATCTATCATATGTGCGTGACTGTAGAAATAATCGCTAAGCCTTTGGTAGAGTTTGTTGCTTTGCGGTTTGTAAATTATGCGCACAGGTCTTTTGCCTAATCTGCGCGTTTTTAACATATTAATTAGTAG
Source organism: Agriotes lineatus (assembly GCA_940337035.1). NCBI lineage: Eukaryota > Metazoa > Arthropoda > Insecta > Coleoptera > Elateridae > Agriotes > Agriotes lineatus. Next base: position 85,822 of record CALNHX010005809.1, on the reverse strand, counting down.
AAATAATCGAAAATCAAATTAAATGTTCAAATAACCCACCATTCGTTGCTGAACAATAGCCCAACCTGTCTAAAATTGTCAACTCTTCGCTTGAATACAATTTTTCAGCTCTTTTAGATTTTGAAATACTCATCTTTAAATTTCTGAAACAATTTTTTGGCTCCGCTTAATTGTTTCGCCAGTTATTTCAGGCCTAACCTGTATATTTTTATTTGAATTATAAATCCTTTGAATTTCGAATTCTTCAATTTTCCAAAGCAGCTTATTTTGTACCTGGATCGAGTTCCTTTCGTTCACGAGATACACTTTTGACCCGTGCTATCTGTTATCGCAGGCCGTTGTAATGCGAGCTTTCCCTTGGAAACGAATTTTTCGTCCGAGGCACTTATTCTTCTCGCCTAGGGCGGCGCATTTCGCGCGGCTGAAGTTTCATTGTTTAAGTCAAATTACGTGCGCTCAACCAATTTTTATGGGCATTGTGTTTCCAAGGGCTGACTATGATCAGGTACGATGGCGCTTTTCTGTTTTGTTATTCCCATATTAATTACATTTTCTTTAGCTCTTAATTGGCAGTTTCATCCAAGAGTTTATCTCGGAAGCAAAATTGTTAGCCTAATCTCATTTTCGACACCTGCTGGCGTTCTGCCTAGTTGCTGTCGTTTGAGGGTGCCTTCGCTACAATTACCGGTGCATCCACGGCGATTTTGACCAATGTGTGTAGCAGTTCACGACCAGCATATGTTTAACCGCAGGGTGTAGCAACCCTCGGCCGGTGATCGAGGTTAGTTAGTGCTACTCCGGGATTAATATTATATCAACTTATCTTCAATACCTGGAATTTACATCCGTACATTTTAAACCCGTCAGTATTTAAAATTTAAATTCATACTTTCCGCAATTATTAACCAGTAAAGCTCAAATTCATACATGCTCTTGTTTTTTCATATTTTAACTTTTACGCATATATTTAATTATGATCAATATTTAAAGCTGTAATTATGATGTGTAGTGACCCTTTGTTAAAGTAGCATTCACGCTTTTTTATTTCAATAGCCTAAACAGAAAGGTTTTATCAAATGACTGAGGTATGCATATCCCACGATTGGTTTTGATGTTACAGTTAATTTAATAACCCGAAAGAGGTTTTTGATCATTGTGCGTGTCGCAGTTTTCATTTGACGTACACAATTTTGTTATGACATTATTTGCCTTGTAATTATTCTGACTCTACAAGTTCTATTAAATAAACGCTAGTCACTTGTAGTTTATCCTTTATTATTTGAAATCTTTGGATTTCTGGCGCCCATTTTTTAAATATTACAGGGTGCACAGCTAGTGATTTGAATCCACGACCATATCGCCGAATTTGAGCTAGCTCGGCCATCGCGGTAAGTAAAGAGTTTTCAGAGCTGCCGTGGTGTACAAACTGTAGGGGGGTTGATCTGCGATTTTTTTACTACCATTGATTATTTCAATTAATTAATCGCAGGTCGGCTTCTTTATTGTTTCATCTCTAGTAAAACAAAATTAATAATGAATTATTATAAACGTCAAACAGCAATGACAAACGAACAAACAACACATATTGTTTGTTTAAGTAATTCCAAGGCACCACGGATTTTTTTTTAAATTGAATTTCGTTTTCATTGATTAATACAAACTATTCCGGAAAATGGAAAATTGTTAACATGAGTATGAATAGATACAGTATTTTTTTCTGTATAATAGTAGATTATGCAATGAGGGCGAGAAATGCGTTATTTTGCTGAGGTACAATTTCTGACTCGAGGGCGAAGCCCGAGAGTTAGAAATTGCACTGAAGCAAAATAGCATTCTCTCCGAGTTGCATATACTATTTTTTCACGTTGCAGGAAGATTTAAAACGAAATCCCGTTTTTTTAAACGTCATTTATTGACATTTTAGTTACAATTATTTTAAAATTAGTAGCCTATGGTAAATTTTAAAGTTGGTGGCACTGTAAGTCATTATGACAAGAGCTCGCAATTATGTCAAATTCGAGGTTAGCAGGTTAGGTTTTGCTTCAGTTTGTGTCAAAACTGACGCAAAACCTAACCTGATAACCTCGAATTTGACATAATTGTTCTGTCAGTCATAATGAAAACTCCCTAGGGAAATGTTTGTCTTATTTAGTCTCTAGGGAGTAAATGTTTAACTTCTGTCGCAATTTTGATGCTATAGAAACCGACTTCTACTCCCGGTCGTGGAAAAAAATGTTTTTACACTTTAGCTTTAAAATTACGGGAGCAAAAAAGAATATATAGAATATAAAGAATTTACTATGCAAATTCCTATGGTGCATCAGGCAAGTCAGCACTTGGTATATAAGTTTATAACTAAAATATATAACCGCGTTGGTGGCTTAGCGGTATGAGTGTCAGACTAGTAATCACAGCGATTAATGGTCCCGGGTTCAAACCCCAGGGCAGGCTCTAGTGTATGTGATAAAAAACGTACAAAAAATCAGTCCTTCTCAGGACTAACCAGGAGTTCAGTCACCTTAAGACGGGAGTAGATCAGAAACTCCCGAAACGTGTGATAAACACTCGAGACAGTGGAAAATGTCCGATAAAAACATATCATAATAGACCACTGTCAAAACATGACATCCGTCAGAGAAAATATTTTCAATGTGATTATATACAGGGTGTTCAGTAAAGGTGTTGCGTAAATTTAGATTAGATTCACCCAAATACTGAATTTTATTAACTTTTTTAATGTTATGTTGCTAATTTTGTACTTACAATCCATTGTTTTCATCTTGAGTGAATATGGCATACATTTGCATTTAGTGACATTAAATAACAAATCATTATCGATACTTCATTTTGAAATTTTCCTTAAATCATGTTCCAAGTCAGTCTTGGATTGTGGTAACTCCCCTAAAAATGTTCAAATCATTACGGAAAAGGAGAGAATTGGAATACTTTACTATTTTTGGTAAATAATTTATAAAAATAGCAAACAATAATGGCCCCAAGTTACTGCCCTGCGGTACACCCGAGTGGGTAGGGTATTTCTGCTAATTTTTTCTATCAAATTTAACCAATTGGTACCGGTCTTTCAGATATGATTTAAATAAATCTAGTATATTAATATAACATAGGACAGAATATATTTTTTGAAGTAATATATCATGTTTGAGTTATAATCCATAACCAGGGCAAATTTGAAGGATCAGTAGAAATTTAAACCCGAAATAGATTACGGTAATTAAGACAATGGCAGGTTTCGTTTTTCAAAATTCGCTAATTTGAAAATTTTCAATTTTAAACACTGCCTTTAAGAAATTTAATACAAGACCAAACAGTATTAAAATGTATTTTTGTTATCAAATAGTGCACTTACCTTCTTTGAGTCAACAACAGGTTTAGCGTTTTGTTACTATCTTGGTTTTTTAATTTTTATTTTTTTGTACCTTTGTGAGCTTTTGAGTGGTTTATAAATGAAACTAGCTACTAAATATAAATAATTGGATAATCGTTTTATTTGTTATATCAACAGATAAAAAATACCAAGCAATTTGCATTCTAATAGTGACTTAAATTTATGTAGCAATAGCCATAATTTTCCAATTTTTTTGCAGTGTGGTTTCATAAAAAAATTAACAACTACAGGAAAACTTCAAAATGTAGGTTTTCAAGATATATTTGTGCTCTCCGAATCATGGACTGCCAAACTCACGCAAAAACAGCTACATGCTGTTGATTTTTAGCAGCTGGGTCTTCGATGCGTGTCCTTAAATCTTCGAGTTTCTACTGGTGTAGAATACATTAACTGCTCCATGTATCCCCACATAAAAAAGTCACAAAAATTTAAATCTGATGCGACAATATGGTATCCAGAAAATTTGATTACCACCGGCAAGATCCACATACCATACGTAGTTTGGGGTGAATACAATCACTTTTTGACATTCAGTGTCACATACAAAAAAATCTACAGCTACACGTTGCTTGCCCTCGACTTTTGGTTTATAATTTCTACCCATTTTGATATGCCCCTGTAGAGGTGATCCGATTCACCACAATTTTGTTTAAAAAAAACCTGCAAACATGTTTTTGTATATTTTTGTTGATGAAACTTGCTAACACCACTATGTATTTTCTAAGTACTAACCTTGTAAGTTATCCAGTAAAAAATGCACAAGAAAATCGTACGACACTCATTAATGACCAATAGAAAAATTAGTTCACGAGTCGTAACCAAGACAACAACAAAAATGTCTTGGAAATTTTTTGTAGGTAGACATTACTTCTTTTTAGGGTTTGTGTCGTTACGATTTTCTTACCGAATCTGCATTCGAGCATTAATTCATATCCGGAAATTATTATTCGTGCATTCCAACAACGTCCTAATTTGCCCTCGCGTCCCGCTCGGGCAAATTAATACGACGTTGTTGGAACGCACTCAAAAAAATTTCCGGAAAGAATTAATGCTCTTATGATATTATATGTGAAAATCTCTTTTAACTTGACCAATATTTATAAAGATATACAATTTCCAAAATAATGCGATCACCAAATATTTGAGGTTATATTTTTTTCTCACGACTCAGGGCCTCAGGAGTACCAATTGCTAGTAAGTAATTAAGTATACAGGGTATTCAAAAAATATACCGACAAACTTTTAGGGGTGGTAGGGGACATCAAAACAAAAATGTTTTGCTTTATAGACAATTGTCCGAAAACGCTTCATTTTCGAGATACAGGCTGTTAATTATAAGTTGTAAAAAAATGTTCAATTTTTTTTCCTCGAAAACGAAGCAAGATACGCAAAACCCTCAAGTGAAAAAAAGTTGTGTTTTTAGTTGCTTCATCTTAAACTAGTTTAAAAATTGCAAAAAAAACCACTGGGTGTTATTTTTTAATGCAAAAACACGAACAGGTTGCCCCGTGAGCGCGCCCATAGAATTACTGTATAAACTGTAATAGATCCAAAAGATGCCCCATAAAGTTACCAACAAACTGTGAAAATGTCATTAAAATCATCTGAAGTATTTTTTTTCTAAACATGTTAACACCCTGTATCTCGAAAACGAAGCGTTTTCGGACAAATGTCTATCAAGCAAAAAATGTTTGTTTTGATGTCCCCTACCACCCCTAAAAATTTGTCGGTATATTTTTGTAACACCCTATATAGTACTATACAGGGTGTAAATTAATTGTGGATCAAACTACAGGTGGCAATGTTAGTCATAAAAATCTAAGAATTTACAAATTAAAGTACATAGTTTTATCTAGAATTCTTATGTCAATCTCAGAGCCCATTAAAATGATGTTGTAATTAATATTTGCAAAATAAATGGTTTATTGCACTTTCTATTTTATTCGTCTGCAATCAATAAATTAAAGCTCCGGTCTAGCATGAGAAAATAGTTATTTGTTTCATTAGTACAAAAAATGCATGATTTCGGGAAAAGTAAGACAGATCGCCGGACGACGCGCAGCGGAGTCCAGCGAGTCTTACGCATCCTGAAAACACATTTTTTGTACGAATGAAACATACTATTTTTTCTTCAACTACTCAAAAATTCGGTAATATGACTTATTATTGAGAATCAAACATTGTAGGTTATTGTATAACTGTCATGGCGCAAATAAACAATCACTGTACGGGGAAATTAAACAACAACGGCGGCGACTGCCGAATATTGACGAAGAGTTTGCTTTTTTTATTTAAAATTTACCATGTAAAACCCTATCTTGCGTCCATTTTTGTACTAGTGCAAATATGAATCGAAAAGTGCAGAGTTGCCAAGGTAATTTGTGAACATCCCGAAATGACTTACTTTTTATACAAAATTATTCGACAATATGGCGTCTTATTCGTGTGGTTGGAGAAAAAAACTCTTTTTCAAAGAGGTAGGTTCAACACTCAGTATTACTATTAGTTTTGAGTTGAGCTTATTAACACGAATTGCAATTGCTAGAATTTGTATCTGACAGCTTTAACCTTGAAACTGACTGTACACAAAGATGATCTGCTGGTACAAGAAATAGCGTAATTGAATTCAAACACCAAAAAATGGCAAAATTCACATTAGGTAAAATATAATGCAAATAATCTGGCGTAATTTCCGGGTAACCTGGTTTTGTGTCAGTGACGTAGGGACGCCGACTAGGCGATTGTTTAACTTCTTGCAAATCTTCTCCAAATTTTAAAGTATGATCAAAAATTAATCTAATCTAGTGTGGCTATTAAAGAACAAATTGCTGCCTTTAAAACTGGGTCAAATATATTTTACTTTTAGGTTAGATTTAAGATGCAGTGTCTATTCGACCGGCGCAGGCTTATTTGTTGGACAATTACATTACTTTTACGTGAAAATTTGCTTATCTTATATTATAAGAGCCGATGCCGGCCGTCCAAACCGTAAGCACAAGTGGCGCAGGCACACGCAGCATGAAGGGCCTGCATACTACTACCACACGCGCGCTTGCTATATAGGTTTGTATAAGCGCAGGTTTCTGTAAGCGCACATGCCGAGCGTAAGCACGTAGCACCGCCCCACGCAGCCAGACGTAGGCTGGCTACGGGCGTTCTAGTTTCAATATAATATTGTAATAAGATGGATAAAAAGAATAAAATTTGACAGTTTGAATTAAATATAAGTATGTAAGCCAATTTTAAAGGCGTTGGTTTGCACTTCCACAGCCATGCTAGATGAGATTAATTTTTGATCATACTATACATTTCATGGGGACGTCACCTTGATTACCCGACTCTGGATGAATCTATGCAGCTGGGACCACGTTCACGACCTCGTACAATGTTGAATCTTGATGAAACCCGAAGCTAGTGGGCCTTCTGCAACGGCTTGACTGTGAAATTCACCTTGCAACGGCAGCTTCAATGTCGGCTCGCAGAATGAAAGGACGCCACGGCAATTACAAACTTGGTGATGGCTTGCTGCTCCAAATTTCTGCACCTAGGCACTCAAGAGGATCTGGTCCAAACGTAGCACATAAAATTCTAACTAGCCGTTGTCTCAACGATTCGAAAATTGGCCTTGATGTCGGACGCTCTTGGGCGAAAATCGCAGAGCTGATCCCTTTTCACTGGGATGTGTCACCACGACGAAAATTACACACACAGATGCCCTGCAGATTGGCCTATATAAAAAACACTTTTTGGCTCACACTGATAACTTTTTTATTTTACAATTTACATGAAACTGGGAGCACCTCTTACATCCAGCACAAATTTTTCAAGCTTGCTTTGTTATTGTTATTATTAACAATTGAATGTCTCATATCCTAACAACCAAGATTTAGAACTGCTTTATGAAATAAGTTTTGATATAATGTTTTTACTTAAGAACTAAACTGTATTTTTCTTGGAAATTGTCAATAGTAGTGCTTTACTCTGCTTGTTCACAATTACTTTTAAATGCACTGTTTCACATGTTTATAATTTGCATTTCACTAATGTTCTTATCAAGCTTTCCGGAGGAGGCCAACTGGGCAAAATGGTCAGTTTGTCCGTAAATCCTAGGGGTCAACTGGGGAACACGCAAAACATTTTTGTACAAAGATACGAATTCAGGTTATTTGCAGATTTAAGATTTGTGTGTACTTAGTACAAACATTTCTGTGTAATGTAAAGATACGAATTTAGGTTATTTGCAGATTTAAGATTTGTGTGTACTTAGTACACACATTCCTGTGTAATGTAAAAAATGTGTGTAGGCCCTAGTGGAGTCCCTTGCCCAGTTGACCCCTATACTTCAGGTAAAACTTAAGTAGCGCGATTATAGAGTTGCCGTTTGCCCAGTTGGCCTGCACCCAAGCTTTCGTTAGCCTTATCTAATGATGGGAGTGGTGGGTAAATGAAAATATTCGGAGGCAGAAAATTCTCTTATAATAAAGTATTGGAAGCAAAAGAATATTCTCAAATATTACAAGGACAAGGTGAGTGAGTGAGTGGGCACAGAACATTTCTTAGCACAACTAGAGCACATAGTGCCTTAGCACAACTGTGGGTAACAGGGGAATCCCAGTGTTTTTATCTGTAGGGGTGTTTGGGTTTTGACCTGCTGATTTGCCATCACATTGTATGGGAATCCTAGTCAGTCTGTTTTGTTCATGCATTCCTTGTGCTGTGAATTGGTGTATCTTATGATAAGCGTATGTATTAAATTACCATTACTTTGGAGATTTTTATATCAAATTGCTGATATCAATTATTATTAATTATTCCTGATTTTTGTTTGAATAATACAAATCATATTATTGCAAAATAATTTGGTTAAACGTTTTGCTAATTTTGTTAGCTTCATCAGTAAATAAATACAAACAAAGTTAAAATTGTTAAATTACATAGTTTAGGAAAGGTTTGAGTTGCATATTATCATAAAGAAAATTACCGAGAATTTTACATCTCTAGCCTTATCATGCTCTTTGCAATCTTTGCTTCTTTGCACTGTTTCTTTACCCGTCAGCTGTCTTGCCGTTTACTGGCTGATATAGTTTTTAATACTAACGCTAATATAATTTTTGTAATACTACAAACTATACTAACTGTATTATTTTAAATTCACATTATTGTATTGACGTTACTAAATCAAATCTGCCAGCTACACAAATTAAGCGGCGCTTGCCATTCTGAACATCAATTATGAATAAACATTAACATAACCCTTTTGATTCTACCTTATCTAATGCTAACCTTTCTCAATCAAATTATAGTTACTACTAATCGTATCATGTGCATTTATTTATTTATATTTGGCAATACATTCTTCATAGAATTGATGCCGCTCCTTGGAGCCCTTCTGACTTTGTTAGTGGGGTGGTTCGTCACTCCTCTCCACTGTCCTACTTTACAGGTCGTTGTGTTTCTTTGCTTCTTCTGCTACTTTTCTCCATATTTTCCTATCTTTTATTTTTTCTCTCCATTTATCGATTTTCATGGTTTTTATGTCGCTTATTACTTGGTCTTCCCATCTTATCTTTGGTCTTCCTTGTGCTCTCGTTTCTTGTGGCTTCCATTTCATTATCTTCTTCGTAATTGCATTTTCGTCTTGTCTGTGTATATGGCCGTACCAACGTAATCTTCTGGCTTTAATTTCTTTTACTATGTTTTCTCCTTTTAGTCTTTCTTCTATCTCCTGATTTGTCAGTCTTATATATATTTCTTCATTTATCTTCTTTGGTCCATATATTTTTCGAATTATCTTCCTTTCGAATATCTTTAATTTCTCTGCGTCTTTATTTGTAATACACATGGTTTCGCTTGCATATAGTACTGCTGGTCTTATTGCTACTTTGTACACTCTCATTTTTGTTTCTTTACTTATCTGTTTGCTTCTCATGATTTCCTTGAATTTGTAGTATGTGCCATGTCCTGCTCTTATTCTTTGTGATATTTCTATGCTTCTCTCGTTTTTATTACTTATCACTGTTCCCAGGTATTTAAAAGTTTGAACTTGCTCGAATCTATATTTTCCTATTACTATTTCTGTTTTGTTATCTGATTTCTGGTCTTTATTAATTTTCATGTATTTGGTTTTATTTTGGTTTATTTCTAGTCCTCTTTTTTGTGCCTCCTCGTCCATTTTCTTTATTATCTTCTCCAAGCTTTTCTTGTCTCTTGTTACTACAGCGATGTCGTCAGCGTATGCTATTATTTGTAGTGGTTTCTGTATTATGGATCCAGATATGTTGCAGTTTCTTATTACCCCTTCTAAAGAAATATTAAAGAGGGCTGCAGAAAGCCCATCTCCTTGCCTAACTCCTTTTGTTTGACTCACTGGGTTGGTTAGTCCTTCTTGTGTTATTACGGCCGCTTGCGATTTAGCTAGTGTCATTTTGATTAGTCTTTTAATTTTTGTTGGTATTCGTAATTTTGATATGTCTTCCATTATGTTTTTCCTTTCTAGACTGTCAAATGCTTGTTTATAATCTATATATACTATGTGTAGCTCAATCTTTCTTTCGTAACATTTTTCTATCACTTGGTTTAGTGTGTGTATTGCATCAACCGTCGATTTTCCTTGTGTGAATCCATTCTGGTATTCTCCTATTTCTCTTTTTGTGTACTTATTCAGTCTTTTTAATATTATTGTCGATAATACTTTGTACATTATATTTAGTAACGTTATTCTTCTGTAGTTTTCGCACTTTGTTAAATCCCCTTTTTTTGGTATAGGCACTATCATTCCTAATCGCCATTCTTCAGGCATTATTTCTTTTTCCCATATTGTTGATATTAGCTCATATATTCTTGTTTTTAGTTCGTTTCCCCCTTCTCTTAACATTTCATTGTGGATGGTATCTGACCCTGGTGACTTTCTGTTTTTTAGGTTTTTTATGATATTGTTTACTTCTTCTTGTGTTGGTTTTTCCACTACTTGCTCTTGTGTGTTATTTGGTTCTTCATCTTCGCTATTGTCTTCTTCTGTCGTTTCCCTTTGCTCTAGGTACTCTTGCCATTCCTTTTTGTTTATTTTTACTATCGGGTTCTTTCTTGTTTGTTGTCTTATTTGTCTATATAATTTTGTATTATTTTTATTGTCTTTTTCTAGTTCATCCATTCTTGCTTCTATCCATTTCAGTTTTTTATTTCTTATCAATTTGAGTCCCTATTTTCGTATTTGTCTGAACCTTTCATAATCATCTTCTTTGCTTGATCCTATCCATTTTAATCTTGCTTCTCGTTTTTTCTTTATCATTTCATCGCATTCATCGTCGAACCAATTGTTTTTCTTCTCTATTTGCTTTCTCTTTATGGTTTTTTCTGATGCCTCGATTATTGCGTCTTTTATGTTTTTCCATTCTTCTTCTATTTTTTCTTCTTTGTTTCTCCTTCCTAGGTGTGTACTGACTTCTTCTTGGAACTTTCTTTTCTTTTCTTCGTTACTTAGGCTTTCTACGTTCCATTTTTTATTTCTTCTTCTAGTTTTATTCTCCCCTACCATTCTTAGATTTGCTTCTGCTATTACTAGGCGGTGGTCCGTGTTTACACTGGTTCCTCTGTATGATCTAACGTCTTTTATGATTTTTTCTCTTTTCTTTTTAATAAGGATGTGGTCTATTTGGTTTCCTCCGGTTTGTCCAGGTTTCATCCATGTGATTTTGTGTTCTTTCTTATGTCTGTATTTTGTGCTTACTATGAACATATTTGTTCCTTCTGCTAGGTTGCATAACCTTGTCCCATTGTCGTTAGTTATTTCATGCATTGTTTCTTTGCCGGCTACATTTTTTATGTATTCTTCTTTTCCTATCATAGCATTTAGATCTCCTAGCACAATTAACGTGTCATGTCCTGGGGTTTTCTCGCATGTTTCTTCTAGTGCTTCATAGAATATGTCCTTTTCTTCAGCTGTTGCTACTTCGGTTGGTGCGTATGCATTTATTATGGATATATTTGCTATCTGGTTTTTAACTCTAAGATATGAGATTCTACCATTTATTCTCTTGAATTCCAGTATTTCATTTCTGATCTTTTGGTCTATCATGAATGCAGTTCCCTTACTTCCTTGCTTTTCCTCTCCTGCATATAGTATTGAATAATCGTCTTTGTCTATTCGTCCTTCGTCTTTCCATCTCAATTCTTGCAATGCTAGTATGCCTATTTTGTATCTTTGTCTTTCCCTGTTTACTTCATCCATCTTTCCTGTTTCTAACAATGTTTTGATGTTCCATGTCCCTAATCTTGCCTTATTTCGATTCTTTCTTGTCCTTTTGTTCTTTTTCCATTTCCTCGCCGTTGTCAACATGTTTTTATTTTCACCGGATTCTATTTGGGTTGTTAACTTTTTGGTTTGGTTTCGTTCTTCGTCGTTTGCACTCTCGTTGGAAACCCCGCCAGCAGGCTTTGTGTCCATACAGTCTTGCTTCCGGATTGGTTCATTTTTTCTGTCTCTTGTGCCTTTCTTTTGTTACTGTTTTCCTTTGGGTTGGTTTGTTCGTCCGGTGATCTGTCTGCTGCTGAGCGTTTCTTGTTCTTCGCCTCTTCATTCTCATTTCCTGAAGCTTCATTTTCTTGTTGTAATTGTTCGAGTGTGTAGTATTTTCCATTTACTATTAGCTTATTACCGCTAAGATTTGCTCTATAGTTCTTTGCTCTCGCTTCTTTCATATATGCTAGTAATATTTTTCTTTGTTCTCGTACCTGTTTTGTGTAATCTTCGGAAATCCATATCTCTGTCCCTCTTAATTTATTGGCTGCCTTAAGGACTTCTTTTTCAGAATAACATCATATATTATATACTTAACTACAGCTTTTGTTTAAAAAGTTTTTTGTGGAAAATATAGCTTTTTAAAAAATCGCACAATTAAATACTCACATAAATATCCTCAAAATTTTAATAATTGTTGGATAAAAACCTACAACTTTTGTTTAGATTTTTGTGAAGGGTATAGTTTTTAAAAAGAGAAAAACTAAAATGTCACAAAAATGTGCTCAACATTTTTATAATTGTTGGATTAAAATAAAATTCCTTAAAACAAGATCCTATATTTACAAATATCTATCACCTTTGGTTTAAAAAGTTTTTTGAAAAAAGCACAAAATTATATTTTTACAAAATGTTCTCAAATTTTTTATAACATTGGTATCAAAATACAGTTTTTTGGAACAAGATCATCTATTATATAATTATCTACAGCTTTCGTTTAAAAGGTGTTTTGGAAAAAGGATAGCTTTTGAAAAAATCGCAATATCAAATTTTTATAAAAAACGGCCAAAAGTTAAAGAGAATAAAATGTTTTTTGTACAAGTATTATAAAGTACTGTTTATGACAGAATTTTGCGGTAATGAAGTAGCTCTTTATAGTACTAGTAAAATAAAGTTTATATTATTTTACTAGCACTATAAAGGAACATTATCTTATTTTACTAGTACTATCGAACACCTTTTAGTTATAAGGCTATTACTAGATCGATTTTAGACCCCTAAAGTGGTCCATAACCCACTAGTGAGTTAAACCATAACCCACTAGTGAAATAAAAGCCAAGTCATTCACTACTAACCTCGAATTTGACATAGACTGACAATACACTTCAATACTGCTAAACGTATAACACGAATCACTCTCTAAATTGTCACTATGACTTTTCATGGCTATCAGTACAAAATGTATATTTTTTTAAAGATATTTATTGATTAATGTAATTATAAGGATTGAAGAAAATTTTGCATTATACACAACGATCAAGGTATTATCCATCATTAACGTCGCGACTTTAATTATAAATGTATTTGACTTCTCGGTACTTTCCAATTTGTCACTATGACTTTCCACGGCTGTAAAAAAAATTGTTTTTATATAAGTATTCACTGAATTGAATGAAATTTTGTATATTTGTAATAATTCACCCGAGAAATTACCTCTTTTGGCCTGGCGGCCTCAAGGGTTCCTCTTTTCTCTCGTGGATTATTTGTAATATAACACGCTTAACTATAAATAACTTACGTCAGCTGTCAATGTCAAAATAGATGCTTTTCAATATCTATAAAGGCACTCTAATGTCAAGTTATTTCTGTCACAGAATAGACGTCAAATCTATAAACTCGACTTTTTACTTTCCCATACCCATAGGTATAGGGAAGTCTTGGAATCATGAAAATTTTGGAAATCGAGATTTTCACAGAAATATCCGTTTTGGGCCTCTAGGAACCCAAAAAAGTGGTTTTTAAAAAATGTCTGTCTGTGTGTGGGTGTGTGTGTGGGTGTGTGTGTGGGTGTGTGGGTGGGTGACGCTCCTACAGCCGAAAGTATTGCTCCGATTTTGCTGCGCTTTGGAATGCGGGGGTGTATCGAAAATTCATCGACAAAATAAGCTTTTCAAAAAAATCCGAAACCGGAAGCGGAAGTTACGCATGTTTTTTTGGTACGACTGTTTTCGTGATTAAAATTTTGAAAATTTTATCGCGGATAACGATAGAGGGTCGTAAGACAAATCTGTTAGTTTTTTGCCGAACTCGCTAGGTTTAAAATGAAGGGCGCTATGATTTTTTGAAAATTTTGAGTTTAACGCCCTATTACTCAAAAACGGATAAATCGATTCAATTGATTTTTGTTTTCTGAATAGTATATGAAGGCTAACATGAGGTGATATAAAAAGTGTTTTGAAAAATATTAAGGGGCCTAAATTACAAATTTTCAAAATTTTGGAAATTTTCTAAAAATCATTTCTCAAAAACTGCCCACAGGAATTTGTTTAAACTTCATACACTGATAGACCCCGAAAAGGGCTATCGATCTGTTTTTTAAAGAATCTCATGAATTATCTGTGGCGCCCTCTACGAAGCTTTGAAGTTTGAAAATTTAAACCCCTTTAATTAATAAACAAAAGAAGATAGGTAGCTGGGGTTTTCACTGAATGGCTCAGTGCATAATGGAGCATATGAATATGCAAAAAAATATTACACTCGTGGATATATGTAAGCGCACCGGCCCCCTCCCCCCTCTATTTTTGAAAAATAATTTTTTTATTCTAACGGTTGTTATATTTTTGCGTCAAAGAATCTTTTTCCGCGAAAATAAAAAAATCGATTTTGTATGCCCTAGAAAATATAATTTCCAGGTACTTAGAAAATTTCACCTCGGTGCTAAACCCTTTTTGAGGAAAATAATACATAATAGCACAGTGGCGGCTTGTCCACTTGGCGCCATCTACAGAAGCTCGGTGGTCACGTTTTGAACTACACATCTTATAACATAAAATCGTAGCTCTCTTTGTTTGCGTGTAACTATGTTTGTTCGCTATCTCCTCCGAAGATACTGGACCGATTAAGTTGTACGATGGCTTAAAAGGTTGCTAATTTTCAGACTTATTTAATTAACTTCTCTAGGCAGCAGTATAATTTAATTAACTTCTCTAGGCAGCAGAGCGGAGCGCCTATCGCTGTCTACTATTAGCTCAGGTGCGCGCATTATTCAAACAGGAGAGTGTGGTTCTGCGGTAAGCGTGCTGGCCTATCACGCGGGAGCCCCGGGTTCGATCCCGTCGATGCATCTTTTTTTAAAATTTATATTAATGAATCTCTCTTAATTTTGCGAACCGAAACGTAGTTCGGGTGACTCACTAGTTCTTTTATATTTACCCGCAATTTACGTGAAAGTGTAAACGCTTATCACGGTGAAGACGTGAGTCATCGAAGTTGAAATTTTGATATGTTGTAAAGACTGTTGAATAAAGACGATATGAACGGTTTCCAGTATGGGAAAGTCCAGGGAGGTAGTCACGTCCACTTTTTTAGAATTTAGAAGTGAACATGAAGCTTTGTATACAACTCGTACATAATATGACTTTATGACTCGTCTCCTTCACTGACCCTGCTTGACTATAAAAGATACTCGTAAAATAAAGCCCTACATTATGTATCACTTGTTATATAAATAGCTATTAAAAAGGTGTTATATATTACGTAATTGTCTATAAGTTTTGTCAAAAAAGGTTTTTAGAAGTAGTATTAACAAAATTGCAAAATTAAATTTTTACAAGCAATAATAGAAGATCGTGTGGTGGCCCACCCCGTGTTTAATTTTTATTGATTTTCAGAAAATAATGGTTTTAATAAAAGTTGGAATTTAAAAACTGACTTTTTATAAGCAAAGACAGCATTATTATTACATATTATAATTTTGGGCTACCTGAACCCTTGTTAAAATCGATTATGTTGACTTTTAGCTAAGAAACATACTGCAATACTAGCGTTCTGCACCCAAATTGGGCGCGAAATAATTCATTGAATGCAATTTGTACAAGAGTGATCCATTTTGTGTGTCGAGTTAATTTTGAGGTTAGCTAATACACATAAAAAAAGTCACTTATAAAAATTTGAAAACTTTACTACTGGCTTACTTGCGTCGCCCTGAGTCGATTGACATCAAAATCAGCCAATTCGGCCAACGGGTTCGCTCTCAAAGTGGCGTTAAGCAAGCAAGCAATGAAAATTATTATGTCGGATACGAGAGCGTTTTTTGTATTTTACTTACTGTACATTTATTTGAAATTTTTACTACCCTTGTCTAAAAGACGTATTTCCAATATGTGCCGGCATTTTTCTGAATTGAATAATGACTTTTGATGACATTTATTAATTAGAAATGTCAGTGTCAGCAATTTTTTTCGCATTTTGAGAATTAGGTTAAAAAGTGTCCTGTTTTTTTTTTTGGGCGCGACTGTAAGTATAAGAGTACGAGTTACAGACATAATGTTTTGTTCTACTGCTTTGGAAGCGTTTTTTTCTTATTCTTAACTAAGGGGGTCGGGAAAAGTTGAGGAGATCACGATCATATTACAAAATTTCAATGTGTATTTTGATTTAGAGCAATGGAAACACGCCGTTAGCTTTTGTTGTTATGGTTATTACTGTTGAAAAGTAAAAGTTACTAGTACAAAAAAGTGGGTCTTTTCAGCCGCTAAACAGTATCGAAATTCATGGCTTTTCGATGCATTAGAACAAAAAATTATTTACACCGACGTTCATTCGAAGTGGATCACTTAAAGAAACTAGTTTCTACGACATTTTTCTAACCTTTTCACAGCAAAATGTAGTTTGTATTATGGCTAATAATTGAGTTAACTATCGTGTTAAAAATAGTAAGTAGCCTGTTGCAAATTCGCGTAACGTTGGGATAACTGGCAATCCTTCTAGTCAAAATATATTTGTACACGAAGACTAAAGCTACTGTTTCGAGATTAAGAAAACACTTAAGTACAAATACTTGCATTTATTTTCTACTGTTTACAGAACAACTTAAGTTTAACACTGTTAGATTAGATTAGATTAGATTAGATTACACGACTGCCTTTTGCTGGCATGCGCACGTCAGCCCTTAGGGCTTTTTGTACTGTCGGGAGTTTTCAAGTTAGCAAGCCGACATCCGTGTCTTTTACTAGACTTGCAATGTCCCCTACTAGCTTGTGGTTGTCAATAGAGTTAAGGCTCCAATCGAGTTGGTGTCTTTTACGCTCTAATGCTGGGCATTCAAAGAGGATATGATAGGCTGTTTCATCATCCTCTTGGCATAGTCTGCAAACAGGTTCATCTCTATAGATATTGATCCTGTGCATAAATTCTCTGAATGCTCCAGTGCCTGTTAGTAGACTGACTACTTGCTTGATTCGAGTTCTGTTCAGTCTCAACAGGGTTTTGGTGGTATGTGGATTCGGAGTTTTTAGCAATCTTTTGCAGTGTGTTGCTTGATTGTAGTTTCTCCACCTTAGTTGGTGTGCGGTATTGACCCATTCATTAATGGCTGAGCGGGCTTGGTTTTTCTGAATGCTTAGACCAGGTTCTGGACCGGTCATTGCATTACGGGCTGCTTCTTTTGCGAGCTTGTCCGCCTTTTCGTTTCCTTCAATACCTTGGTGACCTGGGATCCAGCATAATTTTACTGTATTTCCCTGGGTTAGGGTTTGAAGTTTGGATTTGCATTCCTTGACCAGTCTCGATGAAGTACTGAAAGCGTTTAACGCTTTCAATGCTGCCTGACTGTCTGAGAGAATGTGTATGTCTCGATTGAGCAGCTTCTTTTCTATGCTGATGTTTGCGCATACGTTAATAGCTTGTACTTCAGCCTGAAAGATGTTACAAAACTTTCCTAGACTGACTTTTTCGTTGGTTCTAGGATTGGTACTGTACACACCGGAACCTGTACCCCCTTCAAACTTAGATCCATCAGTGTAAAAAATGATGTTCTTATTTGTTGGAGTTGGTAGTTGGTCCGGATTCCAACTTGTGTGTACAGTAAAGTTCTTTTCAAAGTCATAGGCTTTGATTATAAGATCAGAACCCATTTCTAATATTGGGTTGTTGATGTGTGACATGATCTTGCCATGTCCTAGATTATTAGCTGTGGTCATCCAGTGACCTGTACTTTGTAATCTGTAGGCTGCCATTCTGGCTTCACCTTCCAAGAAGATGTGCAGAGGTGGCAGATTTAAAATAGCATTCAGTGCTTGTCCTGAGGTGCCTTTAAAGGCTCCAGTGATGCACCGATTAGCTAGATATTGTATTCTGCTGATTTTGTGGATCGCAGTTGCTTGTTTTATTTTGGGCCACCAGGCGATTATTCCATATGAAATTATTGGTCGAACCATGGTTTTGTACAGCCAGAGGGTCAGTTCCGGTTTGAGCCCCCACGTACTACCTATGGCTCTTTTTCCAATAACTAATGTTTGTATGCACCTGGTGATTGTTTTGTCTAAGTGGGAGTTCCAAGTTAGTTTGGAATCGATGGTTAGACCTAAGTACTTAACCTCGTTCTCCCAGTTGACATTTGTCTCAAACAGTTTTATGTTCATTCTGTTTGTGATGTTCTTTCTACGAGTGAAAGCGACGAGAGTGGCTTTGCTGGGATTAATTCTAAGATTATTCTCTAGACACCACTCTTCGGTTATCTTTAGTGCTGATTTCATTACATTGTCTACGGTTCTTTGGTATTTACCTTGAATCAGTATGACAATGTCATCAGCGTATCCTTGAGTGTAGTAGCCTTTGTTATTGAGTTGGATCAGCAGTTCATCAACTGTGAGGCACCACAGGAGTGGAGAAAGAACTCCTCCCTGTGGACATCCCCTTGTCGCCTGCACTGTCTTTTCCTTGTCAAATAACTTGACTTTTACAACTCTGGTGTTGAGCATTGCCATAGTCCATCTTATCGTGGTGTTATCGATCTGATGGTTTGTCATTGCTCTTTCAATAGAGTGGTAGGAGGTGTTGTCGAAGGCACCTTCTATGTCTAGAAATGCTCCGACTGCGTACTCCTTGTACTCCAAGGTTCTCTCAATTTTCCCCACTAGTTGGTGTAGGGCGGTTTCACATGACTTCCCTGTTTGGTAAGCATGTTGATATTTGTGAATCGGGAGTGAAGTTAGGGCTTCCTCCCTCCAGTATCTGTCTACTAATCTTTCCAACGTTTTAAGGAGGAATGACGTTAGGCTGATAGGTCTGTAAGATTTAGCTTCTGCATAGCTGCTCTTACCAGGCTTAGGGATAAATACTACTTTAGTCACTCTCCAGGATTGGGGAATGTAACCCAAGGCAAGACTTGCTTGGAACATGTCTTTGAGTGGGTTCAGCAGTATATCTATCCCTTTCTGCAGCATTACGGGTTGTATGCCGTCGTTTCCAGCAGATTTGAAAGGACTGAAGAGGCTAGTTGCCCATCTAATCCTTTCTTTGCTGACTATTCTCTTAGCTGTTTCCCAGTCTTCCCTCCTAGGGGTATGATTGGGTTCAGCCAGAGTGGGTTGTTCCACTGCTCCGGGTAGGTGAGTTTTTATCAAAAGAGATAAAGTCTCCTCTTCCGTTGTAGTGTATTCTCCGCTTTCTTTTTTAAGAGTGCCTACTGGGTTCATGGCTTGCTTTGAGATGATTTTGTGGAGTCTAGCTGTGGATCGCGTGGTCTCCACCTCCTGGCAAAACTTTTTCCAGGCTGCTATCTTAGCTGCCTTGATCTTTTTGCCATAGTCTGTGAGAGCCTTGTGATAGTTCTCCCAGTTATTTGTGGCTTTAGACCTGTTAAACAGACGTCTGACTTCTTGTCTGGTCTTTTCTAGGTCTTTATTCCACCAATTTGTGTGTTTCTTTGCTCTTTGCTGACTTGGGTCTATTAGAGGACAGCTACTCTGAAAGGAGTCAATCATGGCCTCTTTTAACCGGTCAGCATTTGAGTCTAAAACTACTTTATTGGGAGATCTGAACTTTAGGTGTTCTATCTTCTCTTGTAGTTTTTGTTTATATAGGTCCCAGTCTGTCTTTCTTGGGTTGTAGTAAACTCTTTGGCTTACTTCCCGTTGAGACAGTTCAAAGGTTATATAATTGTGGTCAGATAGTGATGGTTCGTCTGAAACTTGCCATTTATTCACTGATTGACTAATTCTCATTGTGGTTATGGTAATATCTATAACTTCATGTCTATTAGTGTTATAAAAGGTTGGAGTGTTACCTTTATTGACTACTACTAGATTGTTAGTTAAGATAAATTCTAAAAGTGACTCACCTCTTATGTTGCAGTTGGTGCTGCCCCAAATGGTGTGGTGCGAATTTGCGTCGCAGCCTAGGATGAGGTCTAGATCGTCTTGGGAGGCAGATGATACTAGGTTCTCTAGTTCCTCGCTAGGCGGTGGCTCCCTGGAATCGGATGGAAGGTAGACGGAGCTTATAATGGCTTGGTCACAACCTTCATCGTTATTCCATTTTATTTTAATTGTGGTTATGTCTCTAGAACAGAATTCCATTAGTGGTAAACAGTCTAGATTATTTATTATAAGTATGCATGTTCTAGGACTTGCATGATTATAAATAAGCTTACCTTTAGCACCCCCTAATCCACGGACTTGTCCCTTAACTATCCATGGCTCTTGGATCAGTGCTAAATCGATGTCATCTGCTAGCAGCTTTCTGCTTAGATTTGCAGTGGCTGCTTTGCAGTGGTGGAGGTTAATTTGCACTACTTTCAAGTTCTTCTTTCCTATCCTTGGAGCGGATAAGGAAAGTGACCTTGTTGAGGCCTATGTGCGCTACACAGTTGATGGATGTTAGTGCTTGTTTTGCCCTGTCATCTATCATTGCTGCGAACGTTCTACCGCCATCTTCTAGTGGAGTGACGTTGAGTATTCTCCAGGTATCGGTTTGGAGATCTGCCTTCCGTTTGTTCTGTTTTCCGATCAAACGGAGAATAACCTCGGGTTTCTGTTTGTCGTACCACTTGGGGACGTTGAACACTACCCGGACGGAGTTAATAACTTTTGCCCGCTCTTTTACCTCCAGCTTGGCATTGGTCCACGGGTGCAGCTTAGGTACTTGCTCACTTAACCAGTGTTTTGTGAGTTCGTCCTTGCACGCAACCACGTATGTACCAGCTTCGAGATAGTGGCTGGTAAAGAGAGGTGTGTTCTCTTCTTCTTCCATCTGGAAGATGAGATTTATCAGACTGTCTCTGACTAGGTCACCTTGTTCCTTTGTCAGTTTGACGTCTGGATATGCAGCAGGGTAGATGGCCATCTTCACCGTAGTGGCTGCCTCAGCAAAATCAAGCTTGCTGGTGCCTGCCTTTGGTGAGGTCGGCTTGTCTACTTTCTGCCTCGGCCTCTTTTTGGCGTTTGCCGGGGAGGGAGTGGCTTCGTCAGAGCGTTGCCTCTTTTGTCCCTGGTTGGTTGCAGGTTTTTCAGATTTCGAAGCTGGGTCTGCTGCCCTCTTCTTCTCCATCTTCTGCTTTCTTTTAAAGTTTGGGTCGTACTTAATGCCCTTGGCTTCGCAGGCTCGCTTGGCGCGTTCTCTGCGTTCCTTGGCTGTAAGTTGGACCTTTTTGAGGGACACTTTGCCTAGTTTATCGGCTATGTCCGCTCCGGTTGCGGCCTTTTCCTGCTCGGAAGACTGTCCTTGACTGGAAGTCTGGACTGTCAACTCTGCAGTAGAGGCACACTGTTCCATTTCTATCTCGGTCACCGAAGTCTGAGCATCAGTGGTCGGAAGCGGTGATGACTCCATCAGTGTGTCGTCTTCACCCTGTGAAAAAGCAGTTGTTAAATCCATACAAGTGAGTATTTAATTCAACTGTAAGAGGTTTGGCTAAATACTTCTGGAGGGCGCCTGGTACCCAGAAGGCTCCGTTGATGACGCATATTATAAGCCCCTGCGCCTACACCTGCTGGTGCTCTGCTTTGCACGGGTCGCATAACACATTCGAAAAGGGGATTTTGGAACCAGAAAGGCTGATCTTCTAGACAGCCATGCATCTCTTGAGCCTGGTCCCCCGCCGTGAGATTTAGGATTTTTATTGAGGTTTTCTCCTCTTGGTCCGGGCGGTGAAGCCAAGACCCCCAGCACAGATATCTCCCGTAATACATGCCTACAGCAGAGACATCCATGTATGGTATAACGGCAATGACGTGACCAGAGGTTCGTCTTTGCCGGCATCGTTATCCCAAGTGCAGACCCTTAGCCACGACACGACAGCTGGGCTTGGGGGATGTTTATCGACTTCCCAGTCTAGATCCGCGGGGTTCAGTCTCAACGGGGCCACCACGAGAAGGATGCAATCGCTAGGATCGCATATCACTGATCGTTGCCAGTGATACCCTGCGGTCTTCCTTGTTGTCAGGCGGGGGGTGCAAGACCTGATCAACTTGGCTGCACTGCCTCGGCATGAATCTTCACAGCGTTTATAGCCGTTCAGTTCAGCTGGCAATGCTCGACCCCTCCAGGTGGGATTACAAATAAACGTTTCAACGACCAAAATACGGAGTCATTACGAGAGTCCTACCTCATCAGTACTCAAGCAGCTGATTCGTTCCATACCTCTCTCCAAAGATCACACATGGAAAACCTCACTTCCCCATTCAGTCTTAAATCCGCCAGCGGGCCTACTGTGTCGGCGTCGTGGTAAACTCATCAAGGTCAAGTTTTACCTATCTTTGATCATACACCTGAATGGCATCCAGAGATCATCAGATATTATAGCAACAGCAAACTATAGAGCCTGATTGCGCTTACCTTCAGAAAATTCAAAAAAGAAATCCAATGCTTTTGCTGGTTCAATTGAGAACTCTCAAAATACTAGAAGTTTAACAATGTTTTAAAAATGTATACAAGGCATTTATAGATATTAACGATACAAGTTTGATTATGAGCATTTTAACGACACGAGTTTGATTGCCAAAAACGAGGCGGTGAGCCGAGTTTTGCGGCAATCAAACGAGTCTCGTTAAGTGCCATAAGCAACCGTGTATTGTTCAATATTTTATCTTCATCAATAAATTCTGGTTCAATGTATTTCTTCATACAAAAAGAGTGCGGTAATATTCATTACCGCACTGAGTGCGGTATTAACTATCCATTACCGCACTGAGTGCGGTAATATCCATTACCGCACTCAGTGCGGTAATAAAGCTTATAACTATACTAAAATTAATTTAGTTAAGAGTCTATAACAACACTGATGAAGATAAAAATGTTTAAAACACTTGCTGTTTGCAATTATAGCGTTGCTGATAAACTTTACTTTATTGATGTTTTGTGTATAACCAAGCAACCTTTGTTGTTTATCAATTTGATCATATGTTAAGGTAATAAACAGGTTCTTTTACTGTGAAAACACCCATGTCTTGAACAAAAACATTATTTTTCGACAAAGCGTTAATGTTAGGTAATTATGAATGTTCTTCGTTATGCAAAAGCCTTTGTAAGAAGTATCGCATCCACAAATTACGTTTAAGACATACTTAGCTTTTTTGGGTACTTGAGGAGATTACCTATATTTATTTGCTTAGATAACCCGGTCTAATATTGCAAGGACTAATTTTGTAGTCAGAACACCTTTTTTTAATAATAATTTGATATTTAATGTTTGAATTGTCATTCTCAGAATTTCACGCGCTCATCATAACTTTTATTTGCATTAATAGTAACCCTCAGTTTCATTTTAAATGTATACAGCAGTAAATTACAATTCAGAGTTCGAATATAAGGAGCCCTTCATAATTTTTATAAATCAGAAGATGCCAAACTTAGTGTTATTTCTGTAACATTAGCTTTTATGGAAACTTTTTAACTGTGGTTGTTTTTAATATGTGCTATGTGTTGGCCCTTGCTATCTCACAAGTTTTTATTAGCCACTGGCTCTTGTTTTATTAAAGCCTTGGTACTGAAAATAAAGTATGATCAAAAAATATTTTCATCTAGTGCGGTTATATAATAGTTCCTAGTTTATGAATGCAACTATGTTTACACTTAAATGTCAAACTTGACATTTGTTTTTTAAGTGACTTATAGTTGCATTCATAAACTAGAAACTATTATACAGCTATACAAAATGAAAATAATTCTTGATCATACTATATACAAATGTATATATTGGCAGTTAAAAAGGGTCTTCGACTAAAAATATCGTTCACCTTAACGCTACTAGGACCAAAAACTATAGACGTATTTATACTGTACGCAGTTTGGATATTCAGGTTTTACTCCAACCGATGCCTATAGTCTATCAAACTAATTTCTCATCTAAAATGCATAATATCCAGAATTAATTTTAGGGTACAACATATTTGGTTAGTTATTGCTAAACTTCGAAGCGTTACGAAGCGATTTTAATGGAATCGATTGATGCTGACCTACAGAAACTTTCATGAAAATGCCTTAGCGTCTAATAGATCCCAAACTAGTATGCATTGCGCCTACAAACTAGAAATGAAAGTGTTAGCCTATTATTATCGGGAATAGTTCTTACCTGAATACCCTAATTGGTGGTAATTTTGGTATTTTTTCTACTTAAATGCCTAAACCAAGACTTGATTCTGATGATGGCTCGAAGTGAATAAGAGGAACGCCAATTAAAACGTTCCTAAATGTTTGTATTTACCTCTAATTGACTAACTCGTGTGTTCTTTTGGAAGAGATTTTGTTACCGTCTTCATTTGGATTAAAACAAATATATCCTTAAATACTAATTCTTGGTCTAATCTTATTGTTGCTAACTATGCTATATCCACTTTGTCGGCACAAAAGTGCATTATATAAATAATTCAGTTCAGTTCAGTTCAATTAGTGAAATTTATAGAAAGCTAGCTTTGGTACTATAGGGTAATTAACAATCTTAAGAATAAACAATATTTCGAATAATGGCACATCTACGATTTGCTAAACTTAAACTCGGAAGGAAATCAGTCTTGGCAGAACTTTTTATCTTTTTGAATTCCATCGATACACATGCATATTCAGAGGCAACGAACCAGCATTATCAATATTTAAAGTTGTAGATGTAAATGTTTCCCTTATTCTTTTTGTACTTATAAACAAACCAAACTAACTCCTATCTTATCTATCATAGATTAGTTCCCATCACAAACCAGACATACTTTTATTTTACATTTGTATAAACAAATTCTATATCTTTCTCGTTCCGGACACTTGTAGTTGTTCATCAATTCAGTTTGTTGAAATATATTATAAATATATATCTTCAAAAGATTAAACATATAAAAACCGTACAACCTGAATATATTTTATGTTGAGTACTTTAGTGCTCCAATACATGACACACTTGAAAAATATTCATAGACGTTTGTTCTTCATCACTTAATTATAAATTGGGCTTCATTTTGCATACAAATTTAGTATATTTCTTTTAGAAGCTATTTATGTTATACTTAGGGGCGTTTATGACATGTAAATATTCCTGTTCGACGCTCTCATTTAAGTTAAACACGGTTCTGTATGAGAAGAACAAACCTGCCAAGGCGGGTCAAGACCAAATAGTGATCTATCACACATTCCGTACATCTTGGAATTAAAGATTGCGAGTGGGCTGCGTCCATGTTAATTTTTTGTACATCCCTATGCTGATAGTATCCGTTTATTAATTTAAGGTTTGTCTGTTCACATAATGCTACTAGTCCGACACTATTATTATCTGTATTATCTTCACTGTTACTCTGTTCTGTATCTTATTTATGTTCTTGGTATTGAAGTCTTCCATCATTATCAAGTCTCTTCTGACACTCACCTTTTCAAGCGTGTCCATCAAATTGTCATCAAATTTGTTTCTTATGTTATTTGTTTCTTTCTCGGGTGAAACATCCATTCTCATAATCACGACCTTGTCAATTTAGGTCTATTTTTATTAGCCCCTTATTTACTTGTTCTCATTTTTTCACATTTCTTAACCCTCGGTTTTTGTTCTTTTTGTAATTCTCTACAGAGACGAAAGTTCTTATTTCATTTAGCGCTCCATTTTGTTTTGTTCTTTACATATTCCGCGTTTCTATTCTAATTTTTATTACCGTTTGCTTTTTCGTTGCTTGTGAGATCCGTTCCGCTTCCTTTCACTAGGATTTTCTGTTCGGAGCACCTACCCCAAGTCGAGTGGCTTTAGTTTTGAAACGCCGAAGATTTGCTTGCAGCTTTCTCATTCTAAGGTAGGATTGGGTATCCATAATCACTTATTACGGTATGTGATACATACCTATCGACATATGTGTAAGTATCACTAAGGAAGCTTTCAGCCCTTCATTTAGTAGGGAGTTAAAATAGGAATATTTTAATAGAAGGATAGATATGAATGAGTAACTATTTGGACTGACGCCCCAAATAGTCGACTCTTGCGAGAGGCATGGTTTATTTTTCAAACAAAACTCAAACGGTATATATTCATAAATTTACAAAAGACCTACGATAGCGTCGCATTAAACAAACTTTGGCAGAATTCAGATTAAAAAATCTGGTGTGATAGACGCACACAACTTCCTTTTACAGTGATCTTATAATTAGCCAAAAATTTGATTTTAAATTTTTAAGCATTTGTCAAAAATTACAAATTCTGCAAAAATGGTACAAAATGGAGCGTTAATTGAAGAGACAAATTTTCTCTAGAATTTTAATCTGAATTCAAAAATGTTATAATATACCGGGTGTTCTATTTAAAATAGGAGTTAAAAAAATTTAAAAAAAACAAAAGAAACCCATTTTAGAAGCATTCAACTGGAAAATCATTTATCTCACATCAATACACATTCAAAATGTAAAACAAATGTGAAGTTTTAAAAAAATCGTTAGAGCCGTTTTTGAAAAAATAAAAAAAAATCTGTAAAATGACAAGAGGAAACACTTACTTCCGGTTATGCGATTTTCTTCAAAAGCTTGCTGTCGTATCTACATAATACACAAAACTTATATATAAAGTTTCAATGCCATATCTCTTCTTGTTTTTGATATATTCTGTTCACAGGCCGATACACACACAGACCAATGAAAAAAAAAATATGATTTTTGGGTTCAAGGGACTCTAAAAGAAAGTAATAAAAATAAATCCAACTACGTATATATGTACGTATAACTTATATGTACGTATAACTTCAATATGAGAAGTATATAGCAACACGACAAGTTCTATAAAAGATTTAGGTATTTGGATGGAGATCTAGAAAACTGGACAAGGAAATGTACTCCTATGGGCACTGCTATACAGATGGCAACACTGAATACATTTGATTTTGCAGATGATTTGATTAGCATGTGTGAAGATGAAGGCGATATATTGTAATGATACTAAATTATGACCTACAAAATTTATTAATTAGAAATTTATGATAACCAGCTTAGTACATATTGATTGTTATTTATTGTGATGTGATTTGTCACGTTTGTATATGAAATAATTGAGTTGGTCTCCTTGGAGATATTTTAAAAAAATAGCAATTAGTTGATGAAAAGAATGGAATGTAAAAAATTGTTTTCCAGAAGAGAGTAAAAGTGCTTGTTTTATTGAGTGAATATAATTCGGAAAATATAATATTTATGCCCAGCAAAACAAGCGTCCTACGCACAGTGGTCACCCAACTGCAGTTCCTAAGCAAGGAAGCATCTGCGAGGTACCTTGAAAGTAGGACTTTGAGGATATCACGCAGAAGAAGCTTCAACTAGAACAACTATCGAATCCAGTTCCAGCTGTGCAAGAATCGCCAGCGGCCACCTGAAGCTCATCATGAGGGCCATGTGAAAGAGAAGGAACTTACAGAAACCCTGTGAGAAAAGCAATGCAAGTTAGTATTTATAGCAAGCTAAGTAAATCTATCATTTACCTGTAAATTACTGGTAAATACAGTAGTGTTTTCCCGAAGTGAAGTTAATTCATTTAAAATATATATAAAGTGGAGATTTGTATTACTGAAACGTCATATATTAATGTCAAATTTTAATTTGAAAATAAGATTAAAGAATTACAATTTATGCATGATTCCTGATATAAGGAGTCAATTATATCTAAAATGAAATAAGTTGAGCTAGTTAGAAAACAAAATTGAGGGCAGTAATGAGGGGCTAATTATTATAAAAGCTTAAATATAAATCATTACATAAATAAATGTATTCTAAGTGGGGCTAATAACAAAAGATAATATTACTTCCATGTATTATAATGGTACGAAAACTTGATAAAAAATATAGCTTCCGAGAACTTAGAATAACTCATTCTAAAACAAAATATATTTCACAGGCGGGACAGGAGGAAATCTAACACCTATGAGATAATAAAGAACACTGATTCGTATAGATATCTACAATAGGTGTAAAAATAACTGACGACGGACGTAGCACAAACGAGATAAATGCAGAGTAGAACAAGGCAACGCGGCTGTCCAAAACATTTCTTATGGAGTGCCCAAGTTACACAAAATACTTATATAAAAATATACAAAACAATAATTACGGAAAGTATTTCCACATATTGATCAGAAACGTGGGCTATAAATGGAAAGGATAATAAGTCTAAAATCAGATCTATCGAAATAAAATATCAGAGATGTTGCGGGGTAACGAGAATAG
This sequence comes from Agriotes lineatus, assembly GCA_940337035.1. Taxonomy (NCBI): domain Eukaryota; kingdom Metazoa; phylum Arthropoda; class Insecta; order Coleoptera; family Elateridae; genus Agriotes; species Agriotes lineatus. Next base: position 57,518 of record CALNHX010005809.1, on the reverse strand, counting down.
ATTTGGTGAAAAATGGAAATTAACATGGATACCACGAAAACCGTTGATGCTAAACGACTCAGATGGTATGGACGCGTTTAACGAATATCGATGGCCGAATAAATTAATGTTATGGAAACTTCAAACGAGACTGAAAAGAAGAGGACATCGAAATGCTTGGAAAGAACAAGTATGTGAAACGATTTTCAGTAGAGTATTACACGATCATGATCGGAGAGATTGTATTGCTATGGATATGCTCTAATAATTATTAATTCGCTTTTGGGGTTGTTTATAAAATTAATTTAGACTGATTAAAATATGCTGTCTTGTATTTTTATTTACTTGATCCAAAATAAATGGTAATATGCCCCTTAAGTATTTTATTTATCTGCAATTTATTATCAAAACGCTAGCTCAGTAGAACAATTAACTCTATTCCCAGGGGTGCCACTGTACACCTGCATTAGTTGCAATACAAAGTAGTTATTGTATGCAATATGTCAAAACCTACAAAATGGTTCGTATCGTGCAGTCAGCGTTGTTAACTTTAAAATAATCAAAATTGTGAACATTCGCAGAGGTATTTATTTATTTAAATCGTAGCGCTTTGGCTCTTATTATTATCATTTGTTTCAGGCATTAATTTGTTACATGACGTCAGAAGGGACGCCGACTAAATCTCGCAATTGTTTTATCTTCGCCTAACCTCAAATTTGGGTAAATGCTTATAATTTGAATTGGGCCTTTTCTGGATGCTAGGATATGCTTGAATCTTGATAATCAAGGTCTGGTCTCGTATGCACACCAATTTACCTATCCTAACACTGATTCTTTTAGGTTAAAACAGTACCTTAAAATTTGGTGTGTTCTTCGCAATGTTCGGAAAGAGGCCCCAGCTGGTATCTTCCTCTGGAACGGTTTCCTCCGGTGTTTTTGCTGTTGGTCGGTCTCCTACACTCCTGTCTGATGCGTCGCAGTAGAAATTCCTGGCTTTAGACCCTATTTCTGGCCGGAATTCAATATCGGAATACTGATGTGATCGGCTGGCAATGATCGTCGAAGGTGCTCTCGGTGAAAATTTATGTTGCGGAAAATCTCACAAACGTTTCCACATAAACTTCAACCCTTGGTCAACATAATTATACACTTTTTAGCTCGAAATATTTTAATTTATTATATAAAAACTTTAGTTGAAGTGGAGCACAAAACTACATGACAAGCTTAATTTAATTATTCATTTGCTCTCTCCTTTATTTCCGTTATTAAAAACAAAATCTGATCTACTATGGTCACCAAGGCACCGGAAATTGGTTTTGATCAAATTAAATACATTATGAAAATGGATTTGATAACAAATTATATTTACAAATTTCTTATAACTAAAATATTGTTGTAGCAAACAAAGCCACTACCAGTGCCACCTACCACCGTGCGGCACAACACGCCAAACTACAGCGAACTACCAGAAGGTCCGCGTTCCACTTTAGTGCGGTAACCACAAGTGAGATAGCGTTGTCAGTTATTTGTCGCCGTTAAGACTAGGACAATTCTGGCATATAGGCTGCGGGCATGGAACATCACGGCAATAGTGCGGCGATCACAAGCGAGATGGCGTTATCAGTAATTTATCCCCGATTGAATTAGAATACTTACTACATATAAGCTACGGGCATGAAACATCACGGCAATCCAAATCCAAACATAGCCCTGTGTTATACCTCGGACTGATTTGTATGCTATGGCGTGTAGCTTATCTGAATCTTGTATTAAGATAAGAGTAGTTGCTCGTCAACTTAGTCATACTTTGCATTTTGTATGTATAATTATCCAAGGAGAATAAAGTGTGTATGTAAACTTGTTTTTTTGTACATTATTTCACCAGATTCAACACCACCCTCACATTGTCCATTTCTTAATTTTAAAAGGTCTGTTTGCGCCACAAACACGTTTTATTAGTTACTCTGCTCTATTTCACTCGCGTTAATTGCGCTGATTATTTTAGAGAGTTCATTTCCTAATAATTGCTTTTCCATCTCCTTCTGTCTGCTTTTGACTTGATTTTTCATGTCTATCTGTCTGCTTTTCACGTGCTTTTATATGTCTTGCTGCCTGACTTCTTATTTGCTCTTTGCAACGTATTATTATTTTCTTCTGGCTTCCTATACCTTCTTTAGATCGCTCACCATTTCCCTGCTTATCTATATTGAAATCTACGCTTCATTGACATGCACTTCGCAAACCTTTTTGTGACTATTCATTTCTTTCGGCTCGGCCATTCATTCTGCACAACCCTAATATTTAATTAATTTGAACGTCAACTTCAACCCTGTGAAAAACAAGCTTTGCCCTTTGCTTTCTTTTTCAATTCAATTATTAATAGTGGCATCTCTTTTCCAATGCATTTACTGATTGAAATTTAAGCTTAGTATTGCAGTTACATAAAACACCCCAACTCTGGGGCAATAAGCATTGACTTGTTTCTTAAGTTGTACTGCAAGGAATCGGGTCGTGGCCCTAAGACCGTCACAGTATATGTTGTTCTTCAACATACATATTGCAAATGGTCCAGTGCTTCATTATATCTTGTAGAATTTATGTTGATAATTAATTCCTTAAACTTCTAAAGCAGAACTATTTTGCTAATACAATCTGTGTAACCTTGTTTTTCTAATGCCACATCCAATACACTATCGAAACGTTATTACACCGATGGGGCCAAAATTATACAGATTGTCCGAAATCCGTTTTAAACATAGTAAATTAATGAGCGCGACAAAGAAGACATAAACAAAATGAGTAGCAGGACAAAGATAGAATGTAATCATGGCTAGGTAAATTTTTAATCTAAAATTAAGTCAATGAAACAAACAAACACTTCTGTCAAATATTTTATCTGACATTAACAAGAGTATAAAGTGAGGTTTAAATGTACTATTGTTTACTATTCACATAATTATTTTAATTATTTAAACCTCACTTTATACTCTTAATGACAGATAACATATTTGACAGAGGTGTTTGTTTGTTTCATTAGTTTAAAAATGTACCTAGCCATGATCTATCTTTGTCCTGTTACTCATTTTGTCTTCCTTGTCGCACTCATTAATTTCCTATGTTCAAAATGGATTTGGGACAATCTGTATATAACAGCAATGAGATAACATGAACAAGAAAATAACACGAATTGCTTGAGTAAGAAAGAGATAAACATAGTAGCAAATATACGAGTAGGCTTGACGCTCACTTTAATTATGACATATGTCAGCTAATTGTGCCTACTAAAATCATTTTATTGTGTAATGTTATCTCATTGCTGTTATACAGTATGATCGAAAACTTTTATCCCCTAGTCTAGAGGGCTGTGAAATTATTTTGTCAAAAACATTTGTTGGCAGTTGTGGTAATAAAAGTCACATTGGAATTTTATATATTTGTCAGTTTAAGGTGATATCAGAAATGTCAGTTTAACAAATACAAACATTTTTGTTGAATACATAAAGATATTAGTAACAAAAACAACTACAGCTGTTCGAAATGATTTCCTGCATTTTTCATACACATCACCACCTTGTGTTCAGTATTAAACATCCTGTAAAAGATAAGTGATTCTGTCAAAATAGTATGGGTTATGTTATTAAGTACCTTTACTCATCACTGCCAACGTATCATAAATTTTTAAAAAATCCACACCCCTCTAGAAGTTAAAAGTTTTCGATCATATGGTATATAATCATGGCCGCATCCGTATTACTAATTGCAGTTATCATTATAACATATTAAACTATAAGAGCTTCTGCTACATGTCACTTGAACAGGTATTTATTGTAGAGACGTTTTTATCTAAAATTTATTTTTATATTTACTGCCTGATATATCTCTATTTTAAAAATTGTCTTCATAGCAGAACATTAACTTCTACTCTCCATTTGTATACTAACCAACATTTACATTCACTTGCGCCAAAACACTATTTTTTTGTTTTAATGAAAGTGTCTGTTCAGTTCTATAAAATGCTACTCAGAGGAGAGAACCAAATAATATAAAAAATGTATCCCTTTGTAGGAGATGGTTATGACAGCGTCGCTTTAAAGGGTTCTCTTCTGAAATGAGTTTTGAAAAGCCATATTTGTTTGTAGAGCGCTTCATATTTCCTGAGCATAAAAAATAATGGAGCTTTACAAACGACTAAATTCGAGATACGTGCAGAAATCTGGCTAGGAAGGTCTTCTACACTTTTAAAGGTTGATGATTTGAGTTGCGGTGTACGTGTGCGATGTGGCACGGCAAACACAGTAAGGTAAACCCTTGTGGGTCGGACACTTCAAGACAACTTTCAAAATTGACTTCTTTTATGTTTCCATTTCTAGAACGTCGTGTTATTATTTCGCCGTTGACAGTTTTTGTTGTTTTATGAAAGTAGGAACTTGAAACGACCAGTTTTCTGCTTGAAAGGATATGACATCAAAAGTGTATTATTTTGTAAACGACACCCGGCCGAATAAGGAAGTGGAAATATAGAATCCCCTTTCTGGTGCATAGAATATACAAAGTTGCACAACGCGGTTAACTTTTTGCGAGTACGAAGTTTTCCGTTTAATGTAGTTATATCTCCAGGAGCGGCCGCATTTTCAAGTTTTCGAAAGTAGCCTTTTTGCGCTTTCGTATTTTAAATCATAGCAACTATAACATAAAGGAAAGCTACTTCCCGCAATATGTGGAAACTTGGAGAGATCGGAATCTTATGAAAATTCCGACGTCAAAGGATCCGGCATGAAATTATTTGGCGCTGCGAGGCCCGATCAGTATTCGAATAAAAACAGGAAAGTGTTCTCATTTCTTGACAAATTATATTATTTCGGTATTCCGGCTTTAACTATTTCGAAGAAAATGTAATCTGACATGTGTCAACGTCAGCCGCTTGGAGTAAATTAAATCTATTTCGAAGGCAAAGAAACAGAGTGGCAAGCTGTTTATATAGCATGCCTGCGAAAAATTTGCTTCAGAACGGGAATATTTAAGCATCGAGCTCTAAAATTGCCCAAACACGTATTTCGTTATCTCCGAGTACAGCGATATTGTATTTCTGGCTCACGTCAGTCTGGCGTAGCGTTCTATTGGGTCGCCACCGTAAATTTCATACCGCAATGCTCATGAAATATTTTATACCCAATCTAGTAACCTATATCGCAACACATAAAACAAAATAGCACGGGGAATTGCCTGCTGTCGTTTTATTATCATCACAGATTTTCTGGCTGCTTCGTCGGCACATATGGGCTTAAAGTTAGGTGGTAAATAAGTAAATAAGCGGCTAAATACGGGGAGCAGCAACCCAGGTTTCTCAGCAAACGTTGCTGGACGGTAGTTTTATCGTTGGTAGCACCCGTACACACCGTTAAACGAATTTTATCAATAATGTTCTTCAGTCCATTATTGTAAATATTGAAAAACGTCCAGCTCGGCGATCAAGAAAGCCATTACCTTGAAAAATGGTAATTGGCGGTTGATCATTAAATCTTTAATACAGATTTATTGCTCCATGTTTTTATGTGCTTGGGCCAAGTAAATATCTCTGTTTCTCCATTTCCTGTAATCATGTCAGGACTTAATTACACAGTTCTGCTGAAGTTGTTAAAATTAAATAAACCCTGTTTTAACCCGCTCTGATTACTAGAACCGACTATAAAGTTTTCAAGTTAATTGAAGCTAAATGTTACACATTGTCATCTAAACATGACAAGCATTGTAACTAGGGTAATTATAGCAGTAGGGTACAACGAAATATGTATCGTATTAAAATCCACAATTTATGCGTTTACCTAGAGTAAATCTCCACAATTAATTCCACACAAATAGAACTACTATGTAGTATAATATTTTTATATATCTCCTTCTTCTTCCTCAGCCGTTTTCTGTCCACTCCTGGACAAAGGCCTCTTCCATATGTTTCCATGCTCCTCTATCCTGAGCTACTTGAAACCATCACTTTCCTGCTAGTTTTTTGATGTCATCTAGCCATCGTTTCTGTGGTCCGCCTACACTGCGCTTTGTTTGTCTTGGTCGCCATTGTGTTATTCTTCATGTCCATCTGCTTTGATCTTGCCTGCCTACATGTCCTACCCATTTCCATTTAAGTTCTGCCGTACGTGTTATTATATCAACGACTTTGGTTCTTTGTCGGATTTCTTCGTTTCTGATTTTGTCTCTTAAACTGATACCAAGCATAGCGCTCTCTGCAGTCCTCTTAGATGGTCGGCACACTTTTTTGTCATTGACATGGTTTCCAAGCCATAGGTCGCTACTGGTAATATACACGCGTCAAAGACTTTGCGTTTGAGATTTATTGGTATATCCCTATTTCTGAGTACATGCTTTAATTTGCCAAAAGCTGCCTTATTCTACGCTTTATCTCACCTGTCTGATTTGCTTTACCTATTTTGATGATGTGCCCTAAATATATATATTTTTCTACGTTTTCCAAGATCATGTTATCTATATTTATACTTTCTTCGGCATTACTCATTACTTTAGTCTTGGAGAAGTTCATTTTTAAACCCACTTTTTTGACGCTGCATTTAGTTGTTCTAGCATGTCGGTCAGTTCTTGAATATCACTACTTATTAGGACAATATCATCGGCAAAATGCAAGTGGCTCAAATAAGACCCATCGATGTTGATGCCTTTGGTCTCTCATGGCAATGACTTGAAGATATTCTCTAGCGCCAGGGTAAATAGCTTTGGAGATATACGGTCTCCTTGACGCACACCTCTATTGATCTTAATTTTAGCGGTTACCAGGTCTTCGTTTATTTTAACGTTAGAAGTGACATTTTCATGCACATATTTTAAAAGACTGGAGTATCGAGAATCAATTCTAGCTTGGTCGATTGCTTGCAAGAAAGCCCATGTTTCAATAGAACCGAATCTTCTTCTTCTTCTTCTTTAACAGCCTTTAACCACCCACTCCTGGGTATAGGCCTCCCCTTTCTTTTTCCAGAGCTCTCTGTCTTGCGCCAGCTGTAACCATTTACTGCCTGCTGTTTCTTTTAAATCATCGTGCCAGCGTCTTGGTGGTCTGCCCACGCTGCGTTTGTTTAAGCGTGGCCTCCATTGTAGGATGCATTTTGACCATCTGAAGTCGTCTTGTCCTGCGATATGTCCGGCCCAGCTCCATTTCTGCTTTGCAATATATTCGACGACGTCTTCTACCTTTGTTCTTTTCCTAATAACTTCGTTTGGAATATGGTCTCTCAGGCTTACTCCCAGCATCAACCTTTCTATGGCTCGTTGAGTTACTCTAAGGTTTTTAGCAGATTTGATGGTTAGTGCCATAGTTTCCATTGCATAAGTCATTACCGGTAAAACGCAAGTATTAAACACTTTTTTCTTTAAATTTATTGGTATGCTTTGATTTTTCATTACATGCCCTAGTTTTCAGACTGCTGCCCAGGTCATTCTTATGCGTCTACTTATTTCTGCGGTTTGATTTGCTTTGCCGAGTGTGATCTTGTGTCCAAGGTAGATGCATTCGTCTGTTCTGTTTATTATATTGTTGTTCACTGAGATGATTACATCTTCTGGGTCATTATTTTGGTCTTAATGAGATTCATCTGTAAGCCACAATCAGCTGATCTCGCCTCAAGTTCGCATAACATTTCCTGCAGTTCCTTGATGTCTTGGCTAAAGAGTACGATACCGTCGGCAAAGCGGAGATGGCTTAAATATCTGCCGTCGATTTTAGAACCGAATGCTTTATGAAAATGTATGAATACTAAGTGAAGGGGTATGTTGTATTCAGTTGTTTTTTTCTATTAATGTTCGTATCGTTTGTAAGTGTTCAATGGTACTGAACCCTTTCCGAAACCCCGCTTGTTCCACCAGTTGGTAAGCATCGAATTTGTTTGTTAGTCTGCTGGTAACGATCTTGGTTAGGAGCTTATATAGATGTGACAAGAGGGTGATTGGATGATAGTTTTCTATATTGGCATTATTACCTTTTTTGAGCAGCAGGATGACTTCTGCATTTTGCCATGAATCTGGGGTTCTTCCTTCTCTAAGACATTTATTAAGAAGTGTTCGTAATGCATCTTCTATAATAGCTCCTCCCATTTTTAAAATTTCACAAGTGATTTGGTCTCTCCCTGGATATTTCTTGTTCTTCATTTGCTTAAGTGTTGTACGTATTTCTTGGTTTGTGATTTCGGGAATATCTTCCGATCCAACGTTACAGATAAGAGTGTTAGATATTCTTGGATCAGGTTCAATGGAAGTGTAAAGATGAGTATAAAAATCTTTAATAAATATGTGGAGCAATGTCTTTGTTGTCAGTAATTAAGTTAACCTTGTTGATCTTTCATTTTTGTAATTTTATGTCTACCTGGGGATAGCTTTGACTTTAAGACTTTCATATTTGCATTGTTTTCTATGGCCTTTTTAATTGTTTTGGTGTTATACGATCGAATATCCTTTCTCATTTCTTTGTTAATTCTTTTGTTAAGTTCTTGATATTCTGCTGCATCTCTGGAAGTTTTTCTTCTTTGATCTATAAGTTTTAGTGTGTTTGGTTGCAGTTTGTGATCTTTTTTGTTTCCGACTTTGCTGCAGATTTTATTTGTAGCAATACGGATATCAGCAGTAATTTTTTTATTTAATACATTGATCTCCATTTTATCTGAAAACCTGGCTGATTTCAGTTTCTTTTTTAGTTAATTCTGATATTCTTTCTTGTTCCGAATAAGTACTTCAATGGTGGTATTATGAATCAGTTTCAGCTTTAAGATTGAAAGTGAACGATGCTCTTACCAGCCTGTGGTCGCTACCCGTGTGCAACCGGTTTAATACTGAGACTACTCGTTTTTCGTCTTGCCATCCGGACTTTTCCATGTCCACTTTCTCTGCTTGGGTTTTAAGGTGTTAAGGCAGTATAAATCCTCTTTGTTTAACTAGTTCACTAGCATATCACCACGTTGATTTCTGATACCCAAGCCAAAATTTTCAATATTCCTTGAATCCGTTTCACATTTCTGACTGATTTTAGCGTGAAAGTCACCGCTGATGATCTTATAGTGGCTTTTCTCCAATTCCATTGCTTTGGATAAATCTTCAAGGAATGTTTCCATCTTTTGGTCGTCCGATTTACTTGTAGGGGTGTATCCATGTAATACCTGTACACTATATCTCTTATTCAATCTGCGTACTATATAGATTATACCACTCCCTCTAACATCAACCAATGAAAAACTGCAAAATGCATAGTTACGCATGTATTAACTTTTGATAATGTACATAGCAACTGACAATCACACACCTTCCTGATTAACAGGTGATAATCACACTCCTTCACAAACATCACGTTACCTGCTGTCAGTACAATTGTCATAACAACCACATTAACCGTACTTTTAATATTTAAAATACACTATTCAAACATTGTTTATTGACTCGTGATATAATCTAGCCGAATACAACTCGTGTCTTCTTGATTATCAAATCATTTCTGTTTCCACTCGATATATTGTTTTAGGAAATCACGCTCGTCCTTCGGACTCGCGCGATTGCCAAACAATATATCTCATGTAAACAGAAATGATTATTTGATAATCAAGAACCCACTAGTTGCATTATATATGATAACTCTGTCAGAAATGGAATGAAATTTAGTTATTAAATGGCCCACTAGCGTTTTCGGACGAAAAGCATTTGCGGACGAAAAGTTAATGGTGTCCAAAAAAGTGACAGTTTTCATAGGTAAATGCGTCCGTAAAATCACATTTTATAGGTAGGTCGACAGAAACATAATTTGAGGATCGAACAAAATAAAGCTTTATTTTATTACTGACTGAAACACCCATTTTCGACAGCTTAGCATTGCAAGAAAATACGCGTGCTAAAAGGAATTGAACACTTAGCACAGAATAATTTTGCTAACCTGTTTCTCCACGTCACTGTGAAGCTCTTTCTGAAATCTCCACCGAAAAGGAATAAACCAAGCACTAACTTCTAGTATTAATCGTCTTAAAAAATGTTCAAACTTCTGCTCATGAAATAGACAATTGGGTGAAATTGTGTGGAAACAAATTAGACTGAAAAACTAGTTTACGTTGTGTAACAATTACGTTAGACGTGTGTTACTCTCAGCATTAATATGGTGTCATTAGGTCAAATTTCAATACACAAGCAAGGAGTTCTTGCAAACGTTGTGTTTTGCACATATGCAAATAGTAGGTTATTACATCCTATAGCAAAACACGACACAATTTAATTTTATATAAAGCTCTGTACTTTATTTGATTTTTAATGTACTTTTCAACTCTGAAATGTATTCATTTGTTAACAGACAAAAGCTAAAAATGTCTCAAGGAATAGTTAGGCATGGCTACTCCGTTCACATCTTATCCTTCCTTATCACCAAGTGTAAATGATTCAGTACAATAACCTGGTCCTATAACTATACAATTTATGTACCGAAGTGCGTCCTGAACGAGTACAAGAAATAATCCAAGGATCTACACAAATTGAAGGCTTGCATAAATTCAAGGAGCAACGCGGACAATAAAGGTAAAGAGTAAGTACGGATCGATAAAAACGAAGTTATAAGTACACTAATAAGATACAATATAATATATAAAATTACACGATACCTTTTGTGTTTGCTTAACCCTTACAGTGCGATAGTGTGGGATTTACGATTGCATGTTTTTACGAAAGTATTACATGCGTAATAGTATACATGCTTGCGAGGGAATTAGCTGTGATACCTACCATAAGATAAGTAATAATCTCAAGGATAAACAAATATTTATTTTAATAATGTATTTATGATTTCTTAAAAGTAATATGCTAAAATACTGTTCGAAGGCAACCAAAACCTCTGATATTTCCATATATTATTCAACCTTACTTATACTCATTCCGTAGAATGTTCGGAAACAAAAGCATATTTGAATTGTAACAAATTCATTCACCTACTCTAAATAGTTTCTTAAATATTGGTGATAAGCCACGCTCTACGTGTACATATTATCGCGTATTGCTTCTGTACTTACAAAACTACAACCGCCCTTATATCATCTACAAAAGATAAGTTAGCGTCATAAAGTAGCATATTTCTACTAGGCGAATATATACAAAAATTCCCCTACAGATTTCAGGTAAGAAAACGATCAGTAGTTGACCAGGGTCGTCAAGCGAAAAGTGTGTGCGTAATGTGAGCGTTATCTTTCCGTGAATATGGCTGTTTGGAAAAGCTTTACCGTGTCAATCTTAACATATTCAGACAGTTTTGACTTATTTCCAGCTCCCAAAATGCTGCGTATCAATCTGGAATTGAGATTCAGGTCTCGTTTAAATGCCGTGAAATTTCGTCTCATCCCCGGATCAGATGTATATAAAGGAACCCTCGTCTGGCTGACGTTCTGTATACCAACGCCCTGTATATCGATGCCCCGTATACCGACCGACGTTCTGAACTGTCACTGTCTATTGTTTATCCAACAAATCGACAAATCTGCCCTGAAAGATCTCTCCTCATATCGCAGGTAGAAGGACGCCAATGTCACTATTCTCGGAGCTGTCCATTTTTTGTTAATCGAATCGGTTGCCAGGCACAGCTTCCATTTTCGAGCTCGAGTTTGAGGCAAGCTTTGCGTAGTTGGCAAGTCTTCACTTGTGATCAAAGATCTTCTATGAGTATTTAGCACAAATTTTGAATATGTTATAAATACTATGATTTCGCGTACGCAGTTTGCAGTTACGCAATAAGTTTTGGAGCGGATTTTTATCAGAAGCACTGTAACGCGTTCAGTAAGCAATACCAGAAGCGAACATCTGCTGGAGTGTTTGCTTTGTTGTGGTTCTACAATTCTGCTGGTGTCCGCATAAATGTATTTTTATTAATGTTATTTTAATAGTTCTTAAATTCACTATATGATTTTTAATTGTGAATTAAAGTGCAGTTTCCCGTATTGCTGCAGTTACGTAAGCTTTCAGAGATCATGAAACAAGTTAAATTGAAGTTCTGGAGCTGACGAGACACATACTTCCCATTACCTAAAGGTAAGCATTTCCCCAGTACATCACTGCCATGCAAAAACCAGGTGGCGCCCTTAACAATAACACGAATTTGTCCCCGCATCTTTGCCGACACAATTTAATTCAGTATAATACCTACCCCTCCTACTAAGCTACTGGACCCCTTTATGCTTGTTGCTTGTCGTGAACAAGGATTCCCCTGTAACAAAATCCCAATCACCCATTGTCTTAAAATGGTAACAATAGCATGAAATTTCAACTGCAGGGACAGTATGGAAGTGTTTCCCATTTTAATTCGATGAGTCAAGATGGCGGTGTAAGACGTAGCATTGTCATGGAGGAGTGGAATGTTTCCTCTCTGAGCCTAGCACTACCCTTTCAGTAGACGACATCGTTGTTGCTTTTTGAGGTGTTGACGAGTGCTTGCGCTTTCATTGCGTACTTTATAATTATATTTCTGGAAAACAATTACATCGCACGTTAATATTGACTCAAGTACTTTTCTTTCGCCTCTACTTGAATGCTCCCTTGAAACTTAATTGCGACGTAGTTTCTGTTCTGTTGTAAGGCGACTTGGAACCCAGCAAACACATACCTTCCTGTATAACAGATTTATTTTCACCCTGATTTGACGATTGTTTTAACAAACGACAAATGAAATTAATTAATTATTTATGGTAAATACCAACAAAATTGTTAATAAAGACCAATCACTGATGCTCAGTGGTAGTTGTGTATGATATTAACCGTTATCCATATTATTTAGCTGCAACACAAACTAATTAGTGGCAACGTTAACTTCAAAATTTATAGGTACACAAATATTGAATAACCCGTGCTAATCGATCTCAATTTAATAACAGGGTTTTGTAATTATTTATGTAATTCGAGCTTATTTAAGTATTATGTACGCGGCTACACCGCAAATGAAGAGCATTTATTAGTATTCTGTTTCATTTGCTAATGTTGATAAGGAACCGCCTGCTTGAGTTATTCCGCAGTGGTAATTGCCGCGCTTACATTTAGAAAATTATTTCACAGGAAACCCAAACCTATTGTTAAGTTTGTTAATTATCTCCACGTTCAATTAACGGTGTTGAACATTATTTAACCAACTTAACTGTCAGATGTTGGAATATTTATTAGCAGCCATCGTTCGAACAATAGCAAACCTGCAAAGTTTGAACGAAAGCATTTGTACAGATGGTAAATAAGAGAGGTCAGACGCTACCAACCAGCTATATTTGCCTGCCATGAAGTTGTTTCTCTTTCACATTTCCTGCCCCTCGGCGAAGAGCCCGGTTCAATGTTTGCCTTCGTCACTTAATTACGTATGAGAATGAGCATTCGTGGGATGAGGCAAGTGGTATTTGATTTTATCCCTTTTAGTAATTATTCCTTACTGTACACTGACGTTTAAAACCACATTAAGTTGAAAATCAGTTCTAAAATTGTAATATGAAATTTAGTATTACTATAAAAACCCTTATGTATGTATGAAGAACACACTTCTTGGAAGTCGCAGAAAAGCTGATCTTCCACACCTTAACAAAAGGTAGCCATTGCATGAAAACTAAAGAAAAGAATAACACTGAAGAATGAAATAAGGAAAAGTAATTACTAATCTTTAGAATGAAAACTAGCTGTGCTCCTGAATATTAATTAATTATAATGTCCTTTAAATGTCTAAAGTCTAAACACTAGTAAAAACTGAATAGTGTGTGGCAGATTCAGATTCATATTTTAATTTGAAAGTTTAGCAATCAGGTGGACATGGGCTCAAACATGGCCATGCTCGATATTTCTTTCGCATCGGTAATGAATTTGAACTCACTCGTTCAGTTTGCTTTAAGTTAAATTAAGGTTTGTTGAATGGATGGTATGTTTGGATGCCCAAGAGCGTAATGTAATTTGCAGGTACCCCATTACCTCCGTTCCACACTCCCTGCGGTATGAATGGTCTTCGACATCAAAAGGTAAAAGAACCTAAAGATTAAATGAAGTATAGTCTGTTTAGTAAACGCAAAACATTTTATTCTTGTTTTGAGGTTGACATATGCAATTGTACTAGGGATTCTGTATTTTGTTTTGCAAAGGTTTCCGCACCTGCATAAAGGCGGCTTTGAATTTAAAAATAACAATATTTCTCATTATTATAGTGTCAACGTAGATATTTTTCTAGAAATTTTCGTCTGAACTTTTATCAAGTGTCGTCAAAATAATTATCAATAAACGCTACATCAATAGTATCCAACACAGTTTTTGTATAATATCCTTAAAATAGTTATTTATATCACTTATGCCAGAGACTAAGTAAACGTCACATCGTTAACCTCTTTGTTTTAGTGACTTTTTCTATGTACATTCCTAATGAATTTTTGAAGTACACTCATGAAATTTTGGAAATCCAAGACGAATTGTGTTTTTATGTTTACTGAGTAGACTATAGCTTAACACCTAACGTTAGTTACATCGAAATAACTACCAGAAGTGGAGATAAATAAACCTCACCTAAAATTATTTTCAATTTATCTATATCATTTAGCAAAATAATTAAATGTCCTTTTTATGATTAAGAAAACCCTTACCGTGCCTAGCTTCTCGAAGCGTAACTTACCAATTTGAAATTAAAAACTTTCCCGAGTATATTACCGGCACAAAAAAGTAGTTGGCGTTGTTAGAAATGACATGAATTTGTCCCCGTATCTTTAAGGTACAACTGTTTCAGATATAGCGACCGAGTGCCCTTCTATATCCGCCGCTTTAACCCTCATTGTGAGCTACTGGACCTTTAGAAACTTGCTACCTGTCGTAAACGGAGTTTCCTCTGCAATACCACATTTTAATTTTCATCTTTAACATTTAGATACTTGCTTGTAACGGGTAGATAAATTGCATTATTTTCTGACCAATTAAATGGACTGTATTACGTTTTGGCATTAGTTTTCTAATGTCTAGTGTGCACTGTGCAAGTGCGACGTCAAAAACACTGATATTATCAAAATGCTTCGGCAAAAAAAATGAACGAGAGGATAACACGAGGCAGGTTGTTACAGGATAATTTACGAGATTACAAAATCATACTATGGCTCCGTTAAACGACCATTAACTCACAATATGACACAACAACGTATGTATGTATTATCGATAACTTCATTTACCGTGCGGTGTAGAGGTTGGTGCGTTTTGCGCTTGCATCTGGAGGTACAATGCTCAAATTGCCCCGGATTCGGGATACAACGTTGGAGCGCGCCTTTTGTACTTACGCAACAACCATTGTCTGAGGTGTGTCATGGTGATGTGTTGACCTTGTTATTCTATCTCTAAGGATCTGTGGTTCTGACTAGAGCACAGTTAATTTGGTGCCCAATTGTGAATGGTCTCACCGATTCCGATTCCAATCGCCAAGGCTGGGGAAAAATTTTTACCCTCCAGGGATTCGAACCGAGAACCTTCTTAATGCAAGCCTAGCCCCTACCCAACTGCGCTACGCGGCTTCTCATGACACAACGGTACAATAGTTAATTCTTCTAGCCAGCTTTACAGTTCGCGTCAAATAATGGTAAAACAACGAAGTACGTAATTGTGCAGTAACTCAAAATGCTAATTCATATACGAGGGCGCCGCTTGATCCGTATTTGAGAATTAACCAATTTATTTATACTTAAGTACGTCAACAATCTTTGTCGAGAGGTGATGCATTTGCAGATCCTACAGAAAGAGGTCTTAGCTTTAACATGTTACCTGAAGTGCTTGTCAATTGTGGTTTCGCTATCTTTTGGATACTCGATCCAAGTTGCTTTACAGAAAAATGTAAATAAAGCGCACCAGTAAATGATTTCAGTCGATCTATTAAAAACACACGAAATACAGTGATAAAAGCAATTCTGCACATAAAACTTCAAAATTATCCGCACCCTAAGTGGCGTCACTATACAGTCTAATTCAAAATGCTTAATTACAATTGCAATCGTGGGCTTAATTATGCAATAGTTTACTGCCAGATATGGGCTTCTTAGTTTAACTACTTTTTTGCGCAATAGCGCAAGATGCGATAAGTATTAATCGTTTGACTATATTTATATCTGATACCTGCGTAACAACATTGATTCAATAAATATTTACGTTGGACGTTAAAAGTTCATCTCTTAATATTTAAACTCAGGCTGCGAAACATTTTGCATTTCTAACCTGGTGAGCAACTTGCACTTTAGACCGAAAGTGTCCGTTATCTGCTTGTTGACCTTCTAACCACCGACATACGACAAAGTGCCCTTTGAAAGGAGTCCAGCGGCGACTGGTTGTACGAAGAAAACAGCTGGATGACAACAAATGTGTCTTCAACAAAGGCTACACACAAAGAGTTTCAAGGGAATTGGGGATCAAGAATAGTCAAAAATACATTTAGTGAGCCTGGAAATTATTGAAACACGCACAAGCGGCAGAATAGGACTTTTGGTTACCGTAATATGATAGGGAAGTAATTAGCATATCCGGCACTAACCGATTTTGGGATAACGCTGCCATTAACGATAAAATTATCTCGCCTATGATTACCCTTGCGCATCCCTCACTTAGCATAAAGTTAGAGTGGATAGAAAATAAATACATCAAGGTGGTTGTAAACAAAAGAAACTCCATCACGGTTAGTTTGCAAACTTAAAATATCACAACAAATCGTTGAACTCTGTACGGCGTACACGCATAACTAATAACAATGACAATAAGCAATCAGGTTCTATAAGAACTGAATGTTTTAGAAACCTTGTGGGAATTTAAAGTATAGTAATAATACATACCTAAACAATAGATTAGTACTATTTGCAACATGTATCCAGAAGAAAATGTAGCACTATAGAACCTAGTAAAATTAATATACAGGTGCGACATTTAATTTATGTAGTATTTTATAGCATAACATAATGCATTACAAAGAATTTACTTACGTCTAATGTAAAAAAAACATGTGATTCATGCGACCTATGACATTTTAGCAAACTGTTTAATATTGAACTTAACATAATATGTTGGAGATTAAGTTACCTAATTACATGTTACATAAAACCCGTATCTGTAGAGAATGTAAACTATTCAGTAAGGTATGTGAACAGAGGTTAAATAGCTTATTTCTATACAGAGCTATCAAAAATATAATTGATTGCGGTATTCCATGAGAAATATGACCACTATATACACTGCACTTTATAGAACTACATTTTAGCTCCAATTAACTGTATTATTCATTCAGATGACTTTAACAGAGTCTATAAGCTACTGAAATATGTAATTTAAACCAAATTTATAGATTAAATTGATAGCTAACATTAAACTAACAATGGGATACGTTAAACAAAATGTTGAAAGCGAATTCTATAAACTTAAAAAAAAGAAATAACAATTATATGTCAACAGAAAGCATGTTACAGATGAGGCAACAGGTTACAGGTTTATGGAGCACCACTGCCCACGTCGCACACTTGCTGGCCGATGAAGACCTACACTACCACTTACCTTTTTTGGTAAGAAAACTCATGGCCACACATACCCATTTAATCATTAAAAAGGTCACTACCTCTGTACAAGAATTACGTCCGTTTAACCTGACAAGCGATGACTAGTTTCCGCCTCAAGGTGCTTCCGCTAATTAACTCCTAAAGACTTGCACAAATAAAAGGCAGAGACCTAACAAAGGGTTATAACTTCTCGGCTGCCCCCGGTGCACACTAAGTTCGGCAGGCCATACTGTTTGACTTCAATTCACGACCCCGCTGACACAAACTAACTTATTTGCGGCCGTCCGTGCGACTGACAACTCACTCTTACAGACTGGGCCTGGTATCTTGTCACAAAGGGTTTGAATTTGTAGCCGCCGAAGGCCATACACAGCAGCACGTTTGAGCTCTTTTAGTATGCTCTCGTAACTAACTAAACTAACCTACAAGACTGGAGCTACATATGTTCTCAAATCGGAAAGAAAAGGTAGGGGATGTCAGATGGTTACATCGCTATTGGTACTTTATGACCTATTGCTGGCTTCACAACGTATAATTGGTGAGACCCTACAAGGGGTATCACTTAAGTCAGCATATTCTGCAACCAGTCGTTCTCAGCTTGAAATGTGCGCGCAGCATTCCGTTTAACAACATTCATTAGCTGGATGCTCCATTCAAGATTTGTGAAGACGTTAATGTCTATCTAAACGGCTTTGTTTGCGACCCAATGATGCGAGAAATGGATATTGTGATGATGAATTGTTCCCGAACGCAATCTGTAATTCCCCCATGAAGTCGTGATTCGATATTCAATTCTATGGCGGACAAAGTGCTTGATGATTTCCTATCATCTGCTACCATAACATAACATTTGCAGTCAATTTGCTATTGCAACACAGTGGGCTATTGTTTACATATGCGCGATGCGCTTTATCTTATGAAAGAGATAATTTCCCACATTGGAATTTTGCTAAATTTATTCAGCCGTGTCAAACGCATTAACGACTTACCAAACACTTGAATTTCTTGAAATGCGTGGGCAGGTCCGGAAATACCGCATGCCTCTTGCAAGCCGAAATTCGTTCTGGGCGATAATTTCAATAAGCGAACAAGGTCGCATTTGCTGAATTTGTGGAAAGCACTAGTGCTTGAAAATATCCTTACAGTCTCTTCCACACGAAATAGTCCAGATGTAAGATTGGCTGTAAAGCTGTAAAGGAATAATAAACATTCAAGAAAAATAATAGGAGCTAGTGTTAATAAGATAACCATTTAGAAAGAAATACCAAAATCGACTAGACATAAAACATCTACAGTGAAGAGTACCAAACAACTGACATATTCATAATGCTAGGGTTATGTATTGAAACTGAACCCAGAATTCAGATTATTATTCTCATTCTTGGTGAATGCAGCGTTATCCCAATCGTCATCATCCCGATAAAAATGTTTTTCAGCGGCTTGACCAAAGTATGCTGTAACTGGTCGTGTTGAATTAAATTACAACCACCATGGGCAACCACGCACAACCAGGACTGCTCAATTGGAAGATCAAGTTCTTGCAGTCGTGGAAAATCAACCAGGTATGAGCACACGTGGAATCGCTCAAGAGCTTGTGATAAATTGAGGTTTAGTGTATACAATTTTAAAAGGGGACAATTATTCAAAAGTTGATGCTCTACAAGAAAACGACTTTCTGCAAAGAACGAATTTTATCCAGTGGCTGCTACAGCAAACTGAAGCAGATAAAGACTAAAAAAAAGTATTATGGACGGACGAAGCAACTTTTACTCGAGAAGGGGTATTTAACCAACACAACAATCATTACTCGGCAGTTGAAAATCCCAATGTATTTCACATAGGTTTCAAGCAACGGTTTGCGCTAAATGTTTGAGCAGGCATATTAGGTACCCACATCACTGGACCATTCTTTTTACCCCATCGAATAGACGGCTACAATTTTCTCAACTTTTTAAACCACGGTCTACAAGAAATATTAGAAAATATTCATTTGACGGCAATACAAAATTTAATGTGGTTTGAAATGGATGGTGCGCTGCCACATTATACTGGTTTAGTCAGAGAATGGATGGATGAAAATTACCCTGATCACTGGATTGGACGCCGAGGTCCTGACCCATGGCCTCCGCACAATCTGGATATAACACCTTTACACTTTTTTCTATGGGGTCACATAAGAAAAATTGTCTACAGCACATTACCGGCAAATGAACAAGAGCTACGCAATAGAATAACTGCCGCTGTTGCTACGCTAACACCAGAGGTGTTGAACCGGGTACATAGCAATATTAGAAGAAGAGAAAATGCTTATTTAGTTGCAAATGGGCAACATTTTGAACATGCTATAATAATTAATGTTTCTTGCATTTTGTATTGTTTCCATAGTTTCAAAAACCATTAAAATACTTTAATTCCTTTCATTTTGTTTAACCTTTAACAGTGTTGCCATTTTTTTAAATTTTAACTGTTTATAACTCTTAAACGGGCCATTATATTACATTTGCAGTCAAACATATTAGCTTATTTAGACACGCTCTGGCTCCTCTTGGATATATGGTGCGGCAGTTTTAGAATACCCTGTATACATTATTATAGAAGATTTGATGCACAAATAGCATTAAAATATTATGCAAGCAGAATGATCTGATTTGATAAGAACGCATGGAACCGATTGAGCAAAATAGTTAAAAGCCCTAAAATAAAAATCCATTCGTAACGCATTTATAATTTATAGCAGAAAACACAAAGTGAAAGAAAGTTGGTATACAACGAATGGTTGTTCATCATCCACAAGGTTACGTTTAAATTGAATTAATAAACAATTGATGTTTTTTTAAGATTTATAAGCGATTCAAACAAGCCATGTATTCTGCTTGGTTCGGAAAGAGTTGGAACAAATGAAAAACCTGCCCTAAGTAGCTGCGACACGTGTTGGAAAATCCAGAGCAGTTGTTAGGACGGGTGTTAAGATTTTCCCCAGTGCCAAATCTGCAATCCAACAAGCGGGTAGTACAGCAGCGTGAGATCACTCGTTGAAATTCTGGATAAGCTAAGCGAAATAAAAAACGCAGCAAACAGGAAAAGAGAAGAAAACAAAAAAGGGCCCTAAAATAAATTATAATGAACGTTAGACTACATGAAAGCAATAATAACCAAATCATATCTAACATTGGGAGAGGCCGAGCGGTAACTACTTCCAAAATATTATCAAATCCTGAAGTAATCAGATGGCTGCAAACATTCATCAAACTAATAAGACTAAACCTGTCCCAGATAATCAGCAATTTTCGACTATTTTCGAATGAATTCCGCTTGCAAAGAGTCTTCTAGTTCAGGAGGTAAAATATGGCTTTTAAAAAATTCTAAAATGGAAATGGAAGCCGGAAAAATAGCCACCCTGCAACAGCATAGAAATTTTCGAATTCAAAGGTCAGCGAAAGGTAACGATCATTGCTATATAAAGAATTTTGAACTTCCATTTCTAAATGTTTGTAATTTTAAATGCTGATACTAAGTAAACTATTTTTAGGATTAAGAATTAATCAATCATCAAAATCACATTATCTTTCAGCTGTTACGTCTTTGTTCATCAGGCAATTGAAGAGAATTTACTTCGTTTTTTCTTAATTCGAAACGCTGTAATTTGAAACAATTTACAAAGGAAAAGCAGTATCTTAAAGGAAACGCAAAAGCAGGTTAGTATTCTCTTCGCTTTGCCTTGTAAAAGCTACAAAGCGAAAGATAAAAGTTTTTTAATAACGGTGTGATGTAAAATATTTGCAATTCGTATTGAGTAAACCCCGAAGTTTGTACAACGACAGGAGCCGTGGAGCCCCTCCTCTAAATAAAAAGACTTTGTTTGCTCATAACTTTTAATTGGTATCAAGTTCAAAATAAAATCTTACTAAGTAATCAATCTAAGATAATGAACGCGCCGGCAAACAAAAAAGTGACGGACGTTTTCTAAAAGTATAACGAGGAGTATTTGAGAGGATTCTTGACGTTGTTTTAATAACCTCCCCGCCGCGTTCAATAACTGCGCTGGTACCATTTATAATTTCTTAGATTCAAATTAGAGCGTGCGTGGGGTACAATGGGAGAGTCTTATTAAAATGCCGTAACAATGGGGTCGTACAATGAGTAATCCCGCGCCGACACCTGTCATGGCGTTGTCAGCTTCCGCTGCTGACGTTTCCGTTTTTAATCTAGCTGATATTGTTTACAGAGTTAGCTGTTGCGCTGGCCGCGGGCGGCACGCGCGTCGCAAGACGTGATCTATCTCCAACTACGTGTGCGTCGAAGCGACCCCACCGATTTTGAGGGGTAAATTTGGAGCAAATTGTTTGATTTATCGTTGTTTTGCTACAGTTTCCCAGGAAATGTACGTCTTCTTATATATGATATACAAACCGTTTCGCAGATATATATCAACAACTCCGCGAATATCTAATATACGTAACTCGATGGAATCCGCGCCAATTTAGAACTAACTTATTCATAAACTCCAATTGGGATCGCTTACCATAACGCAATCTTTGAGAACTCTCTTAATGCTTGTAAAGGGGCTTTCTGTTTCTGAACGATTCTTTATACAACAGAGACTCATGTATTCTGCTTTTTGCCTGCTCGTATTCTATTGGAAAGCAAGTCCCTTCAAACGGAAATAATTTCAGCACTTCATAGATTTTACAAGTACCAAGTTCATATAGAGAGTCATACAACATTAATTGGTATGCTCAATAGTTTCCAATCTAGAACTCTTTATATTAATGTTAAGTGTAGCAGTAACTCTGCCATTTGTATGGCAGTATAACATCTTGAATTTTAACAGCGAACAGAATTCTCCTTCTTTTGGTAGTTTTAATTAGTGATGGGCATAACCGGACAATTTTCATAACCGAATTATTTGCATTCAAATGATATTAATAACCGAATGATTATTTGAATAATTATTCGAATAAATTTTGGCTCTCGATTCGTTTCGATTAAGTCAGCCGGTTTGCCGGTTGGCGGTTCACCGTCATCTGCATCGACATCGTAACTTGCAGATAGCAGAGGAACTCAGTTAATCGTTAATTACTTTAATAATTGTATAAATGATTTTTATTTGATTACTAAGGTTGATTAGCCCGATTACTCGTACATTCTTCCAATCTATAACCAAAAGATAATATGTACGGTAGGCGCCTTAGAAATCGGGACACGTAAATTGTTCTTCTAGTCTTTGGAGTATTCTTGCTCCGGTTACTTCATTAATGTGAGATGGCATTTCATAATTGACAAACAATAAACAATCTGACGTAACAATTAAAACCATAATAACTGTAAAAACCCAGTTTATACACTTAAAAAATACATGCAAAATATATCATAATAATGTGTAGTGTCCCTAAGGCGCCGACCGTACATTAATGTGTTATGTACCGGAAATTAAGAGGTATTTATTAAGAAGTGTAGAAACAAAGAATTATGCGGGACTGCTTGCTAATCGCAATACG
Source organism: Agriotes lineatus (assembly GCA_940337035.1). Classification (NCBI taxonomy): domain Eukaryota; kingdom Metazoa; phylum Arthropoda; class Insecta; order Coleoptera; family Elateridae; genus Agriotes; species Agriotes lineatus. The sequence goes on along the minus strand of CALNHX010005809.1, from coordinate 34,495 downwards.
CAATAAAAACAGTGGTAAAACGTTTATCTTTATCGATCGGGCGGGTTAAAGGCGCCGCCTCTTGTTTTGAACGTTTGGAGATGTAAGCAAATAAAAAATTGTTTTATAGCTTGATGCGTTTGCAGTTTTTAGGCGTTTAGGTTTCAGGTTCCCAGAATTTGATATTTTTTATGATAGGAGGTAGTTACGCGATAACCAAATGGTGTTTTCAGTATAATCTGCTTGGTTTATGAGTTATGACGTATTTATATTTACAGAATTTCGAGCACTGCGTAGGTCGCTGAGATATGGTACTACACCTTTGAATAGAGGTTTTATATTCAAAGCGTAGTACGTATCAGCATGAGGTTATTTTTCATTCGAATACTTGGAACGGAAACCGAGTTACATAGGTTATTTCAATAACCGGATAACCGGTTATTTTTCATTCGAATAAGCCCATCACTAGTTTTAATAGCGGGCCTCTAAACAAGTGATATACAATTAATTTTGATCTATAGCTCACTGAATTAAGCATTTCTTTCTTTCTTTCTCTCTCTCTCTCTTTTTCTTTCTCTCTCTCTTTCTTAGCGTCTTAATTTCCATTTTTTAATAATCGAGAATAGTCCTTCTTCTTTATTAAGTTTACTCACGAAATCTTAGACGTACAACAAGTTCACACTTCAAACACCTCCAACTTTTTCATGACGTTTCTCCTGAATGTACACGCCGCCATGCCATATAACAAGATTGGAAACAATACAACTGTATTATATAAATTCCTACTTTGAGACCAAATTTGGATTTATGAAGCTATTTGAAACTGCATTCTGTTTTAACCTTTGTTTATGATCGTATTATCATCGAGTGGTACCTTCTATTGTTATGATTTTTATTATCTCTACTAATAGAACTGGAGATTTGTAGTTAAAGTTCCGTATGTGACGTATGACTTCGATGGTATGTGTAATCATAATTAAAAACCATTAACTACTAAACAATGACCCAACCTGTCGTAAAATTGCCGTCTAACATTTGTTAACTGATATTGTAATATTTTATCGCATTGGGCTTGAATACAATGTTTTAGCTCTTCAATTGCGTGGAAGGTTCTTCCGGAGTGAATTTGCGATTTTAAATGTCCCCAAAGAAAAAAATCGTTGAGCGAAAGATCGGGGGACCTAGCAGGCCAGTTAACTAAATAATTTGGACCAATCACCTTATTGGAAAAACTATAGTTTACAAAGTCGCGCACTTCACGAGTGTTGTGTGCGGGGCACCCATCCATCTGAAGCCAAATCCCTTGATGGTCTAGCACCTTCGGTCACCGCCGGAGCTATATCCTCTTCTAACAACTGCAAAAAGCGCTCTCCTGGAAGGCTTTCACTTAAGAAAAATGGTCCTATAAATAATGTGATGACCTAGTATTGCCGCCCAAACATTAACTTTTTGGAGATATTGGGTCCGGGTTTGTAAAATGTTGCGGGGATTAACAGTAGCCATACTCTGCAATTTTGCACATTTGGTTCATTATGCAGTGTTAATGTGCATTCATCCGTAAACAAAACGTTATTCAAAAACTCCCTGTCTTCGTTACATTTTTTCATAATTCGGAAGCAAAAGTGCACTTCTCTTCTCCATACCACGTTCAAGCAACTCTTTATGACACTGATATTTGTAAGAGCAAAACTTGTGTTTTTTCAAAATTTGCAGGATTTGGCTGCGAGTAAGCCAATATCTTGCTCTATTTGCCTTAAACTTACACTGGGATTTGCAGCTACTGCTGCCAAGACATTCAAGGTGTTGTCATTTTCCTCATGTTGCTGCACGTTGTCAGCGTAATTGTTACACTTACAATTATTTAATACAAATAAAAATTCAGGATCTGGTCCATACTCCCGTATTTTTATAAGCTTTATCTTTTAGCCTGAAGATGGTTTAACAGATAAACCGAAACATGTGCGTATGTAAAAAATATATGTTAACTGTTATGAGGAAGACTGTGTTTAATTTACATTAATTTAATTATTTAATACTGTGCCTGTTATTTCAAATTTCATCAATCGTTGAACTACTTGGAATTTGCAGATTCGGATATTTACCGCTAAACAAGGCACTTACTTGACGAGCACTATTTTCAGCATAAAACCATTTTATCATTTCTACTTTTTCTTCAGTTGAATACATTTTAACCGGAAGAATATTTAATAATCTGTTATAAACGTCAAACAGCAATGACAAAAGTAAATGTGCATGTTGTTTGTTTACATATTTCCAAGGCAAACACTGATTTTTTCAAAAATAGCATTTTTTATTTCTTTAATTTATAGAGTTCCGGAAATTGGAAAAGTATAAACAATAGTATCGACAGATGCAGTATTATTTTCTCTACAAACAACTTCTGTACCCTTTAGCTCTAAAATAATTAGAGGAGCCAATAATCACACGTTAAAAATTTACCATTGAAATCTCTATGGTGCGCTGCGCAAGTCACCACGGTCTTCGATTACGTATTGAGTTAGACTGAATTGAGCACATTTTAAAATCATTTTTCTATAGACAGGGTGTCAAAACATTTTTGCCCAAAAAAGTATAAATCTTTAAGTGGAACACCTTGTATTTTTGGTAGTGATTTAAGCCTCTATAGGTCCTACATTTAACCCTTATTTTTTTATAAATTGATTTTAGTACTTTTCCCACTTTTGAATATTTCTTTTTTAATAACTGAAGGGTACGTCATTTAGGATACAATTATAATATAATTGTAGTTTAATATTATTAAACTTTCATAAAAGCGGAATATTTTAATGCAGGGTGTTCAAAATACTTGTTTAAATTTTAATATCTTCAAAGATTAAGATAGTTTTAAAATGTGTCCGTATTAACTGCATTGGAACACCTCAATCAACACTTTTATCGGAGACAAAGTAAATGCGTAATCGAAGATCGCCGTCTTAAATAAACACACTGTATAGTGTATATACCGTCGGCTGATATCTTGGAATTGTTAGTGTGTCAATCGCCTGCTCATTGCGCCGCCACTGTGCACTGTGTTGTACTTGCACAAGTATGTTTTTCGCTCTCGACGCCACTATGATGTATACGTTTATTTAGTATGTTTAACCTGCTTGTACTTAATAAATATGTGCTTTGTCGGTCGCAAGGCCGTGCGCTTTATTTACCCTAATAGTAGAGAGGCCAAACTAAATTAACTCGTCAAATAACGCTTTTCGTGGGACTGCGTAGGTTTATACCGACAAGTAGTATCTTCTTACTCGGTGGTGTTTCCTGAGTATGAAAAATCATGTTGTCGCTTTTTCTCAGCCTGTGGAGTGAGGAGCTATGACGTCACAAAGATGGCCATTCTTGGTTCCAGGTTTTAGTACAGAAAACCAGAGTTTAACTCAAACATAAAAAAAAAAGTTCTACCCATCAGCAAACTGTTGAGTACCCTCCTCTTAGTAAGTGGTAAGAAGCTGCACAACATTGCGCATCGGGTTTAGGCGGGAGGGGGGGTGGAACGCTAGAAAGGTGGTAAAATGGTAGGTTTCAACAGTTTTTCGCGAATATCTCGTTAACTATGAGGTTTAGCGCAAACTTTATCTTATACAAAATTAATCTATATTTAATTTACAATAAAAATGGTCTTATGCATTTTTGACTTCTAGACAAAAGTTACGGAGATATTGAGGAGGCAATGATGTCATTATTTTCTAGTTAGCTTGGGATTCATCGTAATCACTTGAAAATGAGTATGTTTCGTTATAAAGAGTATGTTACGTTATAAAAAGTACTTAGTAACGCATCATTAACATAGGAACATTTGTATGTGTGAATGTATGTATGTACGCCTATGTGTATGAATCTGACAATATATCTACATTGCTCCCTCATTTGTTGTTTTTATCTTCATTTTGCCTATTTTTCCTTTCAGATAATTCATCATATGGTTTTCCTCTTTCCCATTTGAGCTTTTATAATTAAAGCTACTTAAATTACCTCCATCTTTTGTCATATTTTCCTAAAAATATAAAATCATGTGGATAGCATTGAAACAAGGTTGACTACAAGCTTTATCTAATAAGCTTTAATACAAAAAATAATTGAAATTTGTTTTCTTTACAATATATTCTTTTCAGTAAATTCAATGTTCTTCAATGGAAACTGGTATGTATATCGTGCATGGCAGTTACATAATAATAAATTACAGCAATCAGTAACCTAAAAATCGTTAAGCTTTTTTTCATGTTGAAGATTATCTTCATCGATTCCGTCGTGAATAAAATTAGTGCATCTTTCTTGGTGCACCTATGTCCGGAGAAATTCTTGCACATATTTGAGCATTTCTAGCCACTCTGACGACGCTCACAGTTTCTGACACGGGGTGTATTACAAGTGCAAACAATGAGGGAGAGCAATTTTTCAGGATCAGCTGCCTTTGTGGTTGCAACTGGACGCAAATAACCACCAATCCTTTTCCAACCCCATTTTAGTGAATCTTTATTGACATTGAGCCATTGCTGCACTTGATGGTAAACTCTATAAGAGTGTTGTTGTCCAGCTGCTAAAGTAAGGGAAAGTACAGCCAACCTCAAATTTGTGTGTACAGGCTCCTTTGCGATGGTCTGGAAGTAACATTGAATGCACAGAGTATCCAAATTATCTGCATTTGTTGATGCAAATATCGAAAGGAAGAAATGGTTTCAGCATCAGCTAGCGCATCTGGGTCTGCATTTGGGTTGTTAAAAGTCAAAAGCTTTGTGTAAAGCTCCTTGTCACTTTGCACTTTTTCAGAAGGCGTTATTTTTCCCTTTCTATAAATTGAAGAAACGGTATCACATCCGGCAAAAGTGTAAGCTCTCAAGAGAACAAAATCCTTCATTTCCCCGATACCACGCTGTATGCACCAGTGCAGTAAACTTTTTCTTCTTGGTTACCTTTCTTCGGTACAATCATCTTCAACTGTTTGTTGGCTGGAGCATGAACAACCAACAAGATTAATAAATCGGTGTTATTGCCAATTACGATGACCTCTGTTTCCTTCTTTGATTCGTCAATTGCTGTAAAAACGATCTTGATGTCAGCACCACCTTCTGCCTGAATCACTTTGCAGCCAGCTTGCTGTTGTGTAAAGTGATTAGAGCAATCAGTTGCATCTTGTTTTTAGTATTAGTTAAAAATTTTGGTTGTCCAAGAGTGACATTAATTCCATCTTCCACTTTCACTTCAACATGTGTAGTAGTGGATGATCTGCGCAAATGTAGGAGTATGTCGTCTTTGGTGTTGGGTGCTTCACCATAACCATCTCGCCTCCCCACTTCTATATAATACACTTGGAGCGAATATTACGAGTTCATAGGCGTAATTTTTGAATTTTTGCCAAACAGAAAAAGTTACATTTTTACCCCCTCCATATCTCCTTAATCCTCTACTGGACTGAAAAAATGTATAAGACCATTTTTATTGTAAATTAAATGTAGATTAATTTTGTATAAGGTAAAGTTCACAGTAAACTTCACAGGTAACGAGATATTTGCAAAAAACTGTTGAAACCTACCATTTTACCACCTTTGTGACGTCATAGCTCCTCACTCCACAGGCTAAGAGTGCGACAACAGGAGTTTTTCTACTGAGGAAACACCGCTAATTACGACGGTATCACTTGTCGGTATAAACCTACTCAGTCCCACGAAAATAATTATTAATTCTCTTGGCCTCCCTACTATAATATGAATTTCCACTTCTTCGTCATCTTTTAATCTTCTTCAACAATCATTATTTTACCTAGATTGTTTCAGATAAGTTCTTTGGCATAATGATACAGTTAAAATTGCATTTTTGTAGTCGATACATTAAATTAAATACCAATCTTCATATTAAATATCTTTGGATTTAGTCATTCCAAAAAGATCTTTTTTCTCAGTACCTGTTTATATGGTACGCGACTGTAAATGATATTCAGGGAGATAGTTCGAAATTAAGAAAATCACTTCGACATGGTTTTTTTTATATATATATATATATATAAAAGGACTACTGATGTTAATTGTTCTCGAAAGATTTACCTATCCTCCTTTGTAAATTTTATATAAATTAAATGGAATTTGCAAATTGTAGTCTCATGTCAATTTAAGAATGTCTAATCGTACTTTAAACATATCGCTTTTCATTTTTCTTTTATTTGTCAGTTTAAAATTTTGCGATAACAACTCTATTCTGTTTTACTTCCTTAAATATTAATTCGTATTTGCAAATAATTTTGGTTCGCATTCCTTCTGCTTATCACCATTTCTCGATAGATACTTTTTCTGTCCTTAATTGCACCATCTCCATCCTTTCGTCTTGTAGTAAACCTATATTTGGCTTTTTTGCAGGTTAAAGTTATATTTGCGCTCTCAATAGTGTATCTATTCACACTTCCGAAGCATAAATATTTCTTCGCTTCTTGAAGTATCCCTTTATTATTATTATCTTCTCCTTTCTCTCATATTATATCTATCTAAACATTTTGCTCGTCTGTTGATTTTGGCTGTAAATTTGTTGATATTTGCTTTATTTCAGTAAAGCCTGTTTTGAAAACTCCAGTAACCTTGAAACTGTCGTTAACGAAATATGTGGGGAATAGTATCATTCCAATAATGGAAGTTATGCCGGTTAAACTTTTGTAAAAATTCTTCGTCTTCCTGAGTTTTAATTAATATGAATTCACCAACATCAATTCTTTTTAATATAAATAATATACATAAAACTTACTAGTAACCTGAGTACCGCTTGTAATTTTTCAGTGAGGCAACGGATGTTTACAGATTCATTTTCAAACAAATTAAAACGAAGCACGTAAATTGGTAGTGTAGCAACGGTTTTTGATTAAATAACGACCGTGGCTGTTAAAGTTTTTCGTAACACCGACTTGTTATTTGTCTATAACAGAACTGTCAACCTGACTGAAAAGTTATCCATAACAACGTTGGCTGTTATATATTTAACAGCCTAGGTTATTAAGAAATAACAAAACAGTAACGTCGTAACATTGGCAATTGACAATACTGAAATGTATAGTTGGTGACACTGTAAGTCTATGTCAATTTCGAGGTTAGCAGGTTAGGTTTTGCGTCAGTCTGTGTCAAAATCAACACTTTCATTGTTATAGAAGAAAGCAATATTTAACAGCTGTCTCAAAACAAAATATAAAGTTACAGCAGTTTACCACCGCAGTGCCGATTTAGATTTATATTAATAAAAGTTGTCAACTTGTGCTTGAAGTTTCCAATATTTGTTGGCAATTTTATAGTTGGCGCGGCTTCCACAAAGTCCTCATTCCCCAAGCGGCAAGCTGTTGGGCGATCGTTACATGACTGCTATAAAATTAAGTAATTGTAAGTTCTAAATTATCAGTCTCCGCCAATCTTCATTCAAACTTTTAACTTATATGTGCATTTGCATAATTTAATCTACAATTTAATGCCGAAAATTGCAAATCAAGGGTCGTTTAAAACCACTGAATTTGACGTTGTAAATGTAGGAAATGGAATTACTGCATGATGCTTGGGATTTATATAAATGTTGTCTACACTGATAACTATAAGGTCCAGGGGTGGATATCAGATTTTGAATATTTCACCCTCTTCATAATCCTCAAGTATGACACAACAGCTACTGCCGTCGCTATCTATTTACACGTATTATTAATTTAACTGTGCTTTACTAACTTGTGCACTTCAACGGCCACATGCTTTGAACAATTTGTAATTCTTTATTTCATTTGAATCCCTCTATTATATTATAAAGAGTGTCTAACATTTCGTTTACTTTCCATAGGGCGTAACTTTATCACTTGGACTTGTCACACTTAACCTCTAATTTGGAATTAATTGTCATAAGTGTCATTAGTGTCATAATTCAATTGTTGTGAGGTTATGCTTATTATCTACTGAGTGAAAAGTTGGTTGAAAGTCCTTAGACATCAATTTACAAAAATTAGAAACTTGTTATGTTCAGTTTGGAAACCGGTCACCCAGTGTACCCTTTGAATGTAAAAACTACTTGAAACGTAATTTAGGAGAATATTAGTCAACATTATTTAGTATGTATGATTTTTGGTGATAAATAAAAATCATATAGTAGTGAAACATACTTTAATTTAAATTTGAAGAAAATTTTAAATTATTAAACGTTTCGCCATTTTTGGAGGTTTCATCAGTAATTTAAGTATTCATTACAATTTAAAAATTTATTACATTCTGAAAAATGAAATTGTAATGAATACTTAAATTACTAATGAAGCCACCAAAAATGGCGAAACGTTTAATAATTTTAAATTGTCTTCAATTTAAATTAAAGTATGTTTCACGACTATATGATTTTTATTTATCATCAAAAATCATACATACTAAATAATTTTGACTAATATTCTCCTAAATTATTTTTCACATCCGGAGAGAATCACAAACCTTGTATTTGTTGAAATTTAAGTACATTATCTCGGAAAAGAAAATAGTAAACAACGCCATTTTGGCACGCCCAGTTAACCTTATACAGGGTGTCCGAAAAATGGCGGATTAACTCTACGGTGCGTTACTGAGGGATGCCTTATGAACCCTGGAAAAATACGAAAAAAAATTCCTGGGCCGTATTTTTCAAAATATTTCGAAATTAATAAAAATAAATCTGGCAACATTGACACTGCAACAATTTCTCAATCAAAAATGTATCCATAGTAAGTTGTTAACATGTTGGTGATACTGTAAGTCTATGTCAAATTCGAGGTTAGTAGGTTAGGTTTTGCGTCAGTTTTGACACAAACTGTCGCAAAACCTAACCTGCTAACATCGAATTTGACATGAACTTACAGTGCCACCAACATATTATTCATACAACAAATATTTCAATGCCAAGCTTGATTTCGTATATTATTATTGTACAAAGCCTGTTTGCCATATTTAGTAATTGACAAACTCAACAGGAAATCAGTTTTTTAAAATACTTAAATATTGAAAACAATTTAGTTAAATCCCAAGAATAATAAAAAAACAGATATTTTAATAAGTCCCAGAGATATTTGACACTATAATTATACACTAGTTATTTAAATAAATGGATTTCATTACCCAACTTTGACCAGAAATATTTCGAAAAATATGGCCCAGGGAATTTTTTTTTCATATTTTTCCATGGTTCATAAGGCATCCCCAAGTAACGCACTGTAGAGTTAATCCGCCATTTTTTGGACACCCTGTAATTTCCAGGCTCAGTTGAACTACTGTGCTATTTCAGGCGAATTTTATCGATACCCGGCCCTACCGGTATATCAGTTCATGTACGGTGGGTTGCAGACCTCTGAGGATCATCGTGCATGGCCCACTGTCCAGAATGAAATTGTGTTTATAATTTTTGTACATACGTTATTAAACTTAAGAATTAATTTGAAACTATTTTTGAACAATATACAATTTATTTCTACTGTGTTATTTATGTCTATACATTTGAGTTAGTAATCAAACCCGGATCAGAAATTGGAAGTAAATTAAAAATTCCAGAGAAAATTAGCGGAACATTACACGACAGTTGCCCTTTTTTCATAAACATTACCGAATTTTCACGTTTTCGATTTGTCAGCAAAATTAATTAGTATAGTATTTCTATTGCAATTGACGATTAACTCGTATTCGCTGATACGTTATGTTATAAGATTTCTCAGTAGGTTTCTTGTAATAACAGTAAATATCTGTCGTAAATCTGTTCAAACTTCTCACTTCTAGAGACATTGTTAGGTTTATCTATTTTTGCATTTCCTGCTATTGAACTACGTACGTGTATCAAAAGTAACCCTAGTGAAATTTAGAACACTTTCTTCTACCTTATTCATATTCATTCAACCTTGTACTAGGTATTAATTCTTCTTCTTCGTTATTATGATCACCTTTGAGATGTCTACACGGTTAGCTGGATGTACAAATAAATACAATCTACGCCGAGGTCAGTATTAAGATTACTTTATTTTATCACTTTGATCATGTTTCATTCACGATAGTTAAAAATGCGGACCAGATAACATAATATATTGCTATGGTATATAGAGGCCATGTATTACATTAAATACGGTTATTTATTTACATGAATCTAAAATGAAAAGTTCAATACAGTAATTATACTGAAATGATAAAATGTGGAAAATTGTGTTAATGATTGCTTATTTAATTGAATAATAATTGAAACTCAAAGATTCAAATTACATTTTAAAAGAAAGTTATTACATAATGAGTACTACTTGATGATGGTAACAAGAATTAACAATAAATACAAATTTGAATATTGCATATGACAGAATAAAATTCTATTTGTAACAATTTATAAAGTGAGCACCATTCAAATCTATTTATAACATGTAGCAGGCAGGAATAATGGTAGTCTAGGATAGCAATAAAAACTGGATAATTATTAAAATAACAACTTTGAAAACAAGCTGTAAAAAATTGTGTTTTGGTAAAATAAACTAGAAATTTGCCCTTAATTTATTTCAATTAAAATACAATATAATAAAAGGGTTTACTAAGTATATGCAAAGTGATAAGCAATTGAATTAAGTGAAGAAAATAATATTATTTGAATAAAATGAAGATATGGTATTATGGATCTAAATAAGAAGACATAGAAGCAAGAAGAATAGATTTGGATAATTTAATTGGAGTTACATTACAATTTATCGTTAGTAACATAAATTGGAGTATCATTGCTGTTTAGAGTTTAGAGGACTGCACCAGAGGAACGAGGGACCAGTTGGACAAGGGATCTACTTGCTTACAGAGTAGAGAGGAATTGTTGGAGGCAGCGGCAAGGTACCAAGGACTAGTAGACAGGAACTGGTTTACCTGCAGCAGAAGGAAAGACAGTTAGGAGTTTACAGTATACTGGATGCTGATGACGTGCATGGAGATGCTAGGACCTGAGAAAGGACAGAGTTAAGTTACAATCTTGACAGGAAGTCTACTTACCAAGGAGGAATTGGACACAGGAAGGTTCCAGGACTGACAGCTGTGTAGGAGGTCAAGTAGGAGTGGATGTCTTGCAGCTTCTTGGAGGAGTAACGAGGTGGAGGTAGCTTATTAGTCACCAGTGTGTGTGTGAGCAGAGGTGTGCAGCAGTTTGGATGGAAGAGAGAGGTGTATCTGGGTGAGTTGAAGCAGGTCTGCTGGATAAGGAACTCATGTGGGTGAAAGCAGGTATTTTCTGAAGTTATCTAAAATAAAAGACAGTTATTAAGGTTATTTACAATATCATTGAATTGACTTACATGTCGTATCATTAATTGAATCGTGAGGGCTTTGTAAAGAAGTTTATTCTGTCATATTGATTTAAAAGTGTCATTGAACGCTGTGTTTGCATAATAGTTGACAGCAAGCGACTTGCATAAAATAATTCAATACTAGTAAATAAAATAGCAACAAACAACTAACTAGATTTTGGCGAACCATACCCCGAGCAAAGAGTACTCATGCATTTTGAAATATAATTCAATTGATTTATAATAAACTTAAAGTTTCGACATTTGAATTAAATAAGCATACAATAATAATATCATATTTGAGCCTGGGTATAATTATTGATAGGTATTGGAACGTGAAGCAAAAGTAAATATAAAATCATACACACGTATCCATTACAATATATTAGGTTTTCATTAAATTATACCAATAATTAGTTATACAGGGTGTAGCGAAATTTCCACACACGGACTACAATCTAGTATTATATAAAAAAACTGAAAACATAGTTTTTTCTGATTTTTTACAGTTGCCATGTTTCTAGTTATTTTGGTTTTGTAAATCTAAAACTCATATAAGAACAGTTTTAAATGTGGATTTTAAATGTACCATCGGATAGTTAAAACTAATCCACGACAAATTATAGCAACAGGAGAGCTTGAACTATAATTTCGAAAACAACATAATTTGTTTAAAAAATCTCCTATATTATTTCCCGAACTTTCTGAAGTGCATAGTACTGCAACTCATTCAAATTAAGTTCTACGTAACCCCAAAACATAATAGATACACAATATGCATGTATTGTCCAACACCTTTTAAATAAGAATAAAATTGTAAAAGTTATTGTACTATATAGGTAGAAGCTATTCTTATTTAATAAATGATATTTAGTTTAATTTAATTTAATTAATGCGAGATGGGGTATCCACCATCGAACATAAATATCATATTTTGGTGTAAGTTATTCACTTAGAAATTCTGGAAATGTTGTTTATAGAAATGTAAATGATTTTTCAACGTTTCGACGGTTTGGTAAGATGCAGATAAACTAAAAAATGGAATCGATAGAGATAAAGAAATGTAAGATCACACACCACACATTTAAAGAAAGCGATGTTAGTGTTTTCACATTTTCAAAATAACGATAACTAAGAAAGTAATACCGCCCTACATTCTCTGTGTGCAAATTTTCAGACCCTAGTATAAGATTCGTTCTGAATATGTTTTATATCTATTTGAAAATTGGGCATAACAACAAACTTTCCAGCAAGCTAATGATTCTAATTCTTTTTGACCAAATTTTAAATTAGTACATTCGATACCTACAAGTATAAGAGATCACACATTCCTAATAAGTGCTCGTAATTTCTTGTTCTATAGTATTGTCGAATTAATTTTGCTATTATTTTCCAAAACATATACTACTATTTAGATTTTTTTTTTGTATCGGACTTATCGGTTAGGTACTTCTTACATGCGGTGTGTGAAGGATCTTGGTCCATTGTGCTATCGCTTGCATTTTGCGTTCTTCTTGTATTGTTTGTTCCATACTATGTCAATTCTACGCTCTCCTGTAATTTTCTGCACATGAACATATATCTCTGTACCATCACTTAATCGCTGCGTTTGAGCTATTGCAGTATGACCTTCGTCTGCATATGTCATTATGGGTAGAAAATTTCTCTGTAGATGTTTAATTCAATTTCTTAATTTATGTGTTCATTTCTCTACACTTCATTACTCAGACATCCTGATACTCCTGTTGGGTCATGTTTTATTTGTTGTATTACTCCTTTAAGTAGTAGGTATACTAAATAGCAGTAGAATCAAGAAGTCTTCTTATCTGATACGATTTTTTATTTCCACTTCTTAAGTTTATCCTTTTGTAGAACTTACTATGTGTGAGGTATACTATGTTCGTTAATAGTTCCAATACTTTCTTCAGAAATATTTGGCCAAAGTTTTTTCCAAGTATGCGGAGTACATGTGTAGAATATGATTGAAATATTTGAAAGCGATTTACATTTTTATTATGGTCCTATATTCAGCTGCCTTTTTATTACAGAAATATAATTACGTAGTTCAACCTAATGAGATTGTTTCCCAAAAAATAGCTGCAGATGGCATACGACGAAGAAATTTGGTTTACTGGTATACAATGCATTGCAAAACAATGTGATATACTCGTGGCTACGACCATGGTATGCCAATACTGTCTCTATTCTAGTACCGTATTAGTCATCTGTGGTCTGCTCATCTCCAAGTTTGTTGCACTATTAATTTTGCAGAATCTTCCACTCATATTTCTTCTAGAACTCATTCGTTCATATTTCTCAGCTTTACAGATGATTCTTTTACATCGAACCTGCCATAGTCTATAAATGGTTACAAGCGTTTCTAGTCCATTTATTTCGACAATAAACACTACTTTCATAAATCTAATTAGATATGAAAGTTTTTCCAGACATAATTCGCCTTTTCCGAACATTGTTGCTTTTATTTGAAACTACTTAGATAGTATCACAGAACATCAACGCAATACAACATAATGTAAAACTATGTTTCGGGGAATAATGCAATAGAAAAATTGAAAAATCAGTTTGCACAAAATACGATATTAGGAAATTGGTACAAATGTTTATTATTTATAATAAAGAGTGTTCACTGATAAATTCGTTTCGTGCTGGCCATGACTTCAAAGCCGTATGTCTGTTCTTAATGCATAATTTGAAAATGGCATGACAATTGAGAGTAGATGAACTAAATCTATATATAGGTTCAGTAAATCATAGCCAACTTGAAACGGTTTTATTAATAAACACCCTTTATAATCTGTATACAGCTTTCGTAGCGTTCACAACATTAATTTATCAATATTCTACAACCTTTTATGTCTCCTTAGTTAATTCCGTATTGAATAAATTGCTAAACAATAAATTCTGGTTCTTCTCACAACAATTTTCAACCGCATCTTAAGCCTCTGCTATTCTCCTCTTATATGGAAATACGCAGAAATAATAATGATACATAAAAGTGCCCCCCCCCCCCCCAGAAACCTCTTCATACAGGTCTATCAGCTTACTGCCTATTCCTCTTTCTTCTTTCTAGCCCTCATTCGTCCAATGTTGGACAAAGGCCTCCCCCATTCGTTTCCAGTTTTCCCGGTCCTGTGTGCTCTTTTCTCCATCCCAGTCCTGCTGATCGCTTGATATCGTTTGCCCATCTGAGCTGTGGTCGTCCTCTACTTCGCTTAGCTTCCCATGGTCTCAAGAGCTGTATTTTTTTATTCCATCTGTTATCAGTCTGCCTCATGGTGTGACCGCAAAATCTCTATTTGAGTGAGGCTACGTGTTCTGCTACGTCTATTACTTTGGTTTTCTGTCTTATCCATTGTTTCCTTTTTCGGTCTGTTAATTTGATATTTAGCATTTGATGTTCCATTGCTCTTTGTGCTTTGACCACATTATCCATATTTGCTTTTGTTAGTGTCCAGTTTTGGGCGCCGTATGTCATTACCGGAAGAATACATTGTTTGAATACTTTACTGCCTAATTCTAACGGTATCTTTTGATTGTTTAATACACGTGATGTTTTTCCAGAAGCAGCCCATCCTAACCTAACCCTCCTGTTTATTTCTTCCGTTTGATTTTCTTTGTTGATTTTTATCACTTGTCCAAGATATATATATATACTCATACACTCTAATAAGTATTTCCTCGTCGCTGTTTGACATTATTTTTGTTTTTGCCATATTCATTTTCAAGCCCATTTTTTCCGATCCGTTCTTTAGGTCTCTAAACATTTCTCTTATGTCTTGAAGGTTATCGGATATTAGAACTATATCGTCTGCGAATCTTAAGTTGTTTAATCGTTCGCCGTTGATGTTTATTCCCTTGTTTTCCCAATTCACTTTTTTAAAGATATCTTCTAGAGCTTGCAATGACTAGTTTTGGGCTGATTGTATCCCCTTGTCTGACCCCTCGCTCAATAGGAATTGGATTTGTTTCTTGGTCTAGTTCTATTGTACAGCTGGCCTTTTCATATATATTGTGTAGCAGATTTATATATCTAGAGTCAATTCGGCTATTTTGTAGGCTTCTTGCGATCGCCCATTTTTCTATTGTATCGAAAGCCTTTTCGTAATCAACAAGTATAAGATACAATGGTAGATTATACTCCTTAGCCTTTTCAATTAGGGTTCTAATGGTTAGAAGGTGGTCGTTTGTAGAGTATCCACCGCGAAATTCAGCTTGCTCTACAGTTTGATAGTAATCTAGTTTTTTCTCCAGCCTGTTTGTTATGATTTTTGTCGAGAATTTATATAGCTTCGATAGGAGGGTTATTGGACGATAATTTTCTAGCAGTTTTCTATCGCCTTTTTTGAAAAGTAGCACAGTCTTCGCTATATTCCACTCCGATGGTATTTGCGCTTAATGCAAGCATTTATTGAATAATATTTTGAGGGATGTCATTAGCGTTTTGTCTCCGTTTTTTAGCCTCTCACCGATTATGTGATCTTTTCCTGGTGCTTTGTTGCTTTTGCATTTTTTTATTGCTTCTTCAATTTCATCTTCTTGAATGTCTGCTAATTCTTCCGAGTTGATATTTATGATTTTTCTTTTTAATAGCTGTTTTGTTTCTGTTGTTGGGTTCTTTGTTGATCTATATAGGGTTCTATAGAATTCTTCCGTTGTGGAAATAATTTTACCTCTTTCCCTTATTTCTTTTCCATTGTGTTTAATTGAAATTATTTGAGTGTGCCCGTTTTCTCTTCTTAGGCATTTTATTCCTTTGTTATGTTCTATAAATTTTATTATTCTTTCTTCGGTTTTCTTATATTTGTCTTCTTTTACTTTTTTTCGAATCAGTTTATTCAACTCCGCAAATTCTACAATTCCACGTTTGTGTTGTCTAATTTGTTTTCTTCTTTCTTCAACTAGTTTCTTTGTGTCGTCACTTAGCCAATTTGTTTTGGTTTGTTGCTTTTCTGCAACTTCTTTACCTGCTTCTAGTAATGATGTTGTTATAATTGTGTTTATTTCGTCTATACTTTTATCTTTTGATATATTTTGTTGTTGTAATTTATAGGATAACTTTTGTTGGTATGTGTGGGTTCTTTCTTGTAGTCGGGAGGTATCTCTCATTGTTACATTCCTTTTTAGCATTTTAATGCGTTCTATTTTTGTATTTATTTTTATGTGTCCTCTTAGTAGTCGGTGGTCGCTTCCAGTAGAAAAGGTGTTTAGAACGGACACATCTGTCACTATTTCTTTATGGGAAGATAGAATGTAGTAGATTTAGTTCTTAGTAGTCCTGTTTGGAGATATCCATGTCCACTTTCTTTCTGGTCTTTTGTTAAAGAAAGTGTTCATCGCGAAGAGTTTGTTTTGTTCTAAGTATTGTATTAGTGTGTGTCCTTTATTATTTATTTTCCCTAGGCCAAATTTTCCTATTTTTTCTTTATTTGTTTCTAACTTTCCTCCTATTTTGACGTTAAAGTCTCCTATAATCAAACTATATCGGCTGTTATCCGCTTTTAGCGCCTGTGTGACTTGTTCATAGAATAGTTCTATCGCTTCCTCAGGATGTGCTGATGTTGGGGCGTATACCTGTATGATTTTTAAATTCAGTTTGTCATTAATCTTAACCGTTAGGTTTGCCACTCTATTAGATATTCCTACATATTTCCTAATATTGTTAGCGATGTTTCTCTTTACTATAAAACCGACCCCTCCTTCTGTTCTGTTGTCCTCTCCTTTGTAGTATAAGGTTTCTCCAGATGGCAATTCTGTTAGTTTCTTGCCTTTTCTTCTCAGTTCGCTTACACCTAAAATATCCCACTTTATCCTTTTTAGTTCCTCATGTAATTCATATAGTTTTTCGTCTCGTAACATAGATTTTATATTGTATGTGCAGATGTCAAGATGTGTTGTATTTCGGTTTGAATGGGTTTTCGCCTTTTGCCTCCCCCAGAATCCGTGGGGCAGGCTGCTAATTCAGCGAGGTATTCAGGGCTTGTAGCCCTACCCTCCTGGGGTAACTGTATTCTATTAACTGACATTTTCATTTGGGGGGGGGGGGGCTATTATTTCTATAATATTTGAGAAGCTGCTACTTAAACGAATCCAGGAAGACAACCAACTTACCCATTTGCTGCCTAACTACCGGGTTGGCTTTCGCGAAAACATGTCAACAATACATCAAGCCCACAGGATAGTCAACCAAATTTCTAAAAGCATCGAGGAAAAGAAATATTGCAACGGGGTATTCTTAGATGTATCTCAAGCGTTTGACGGGTTGTGGCACGAGGGCCTTCTGTACAAACTCAAAAATATGGTTAATAACAATTACTAAATATATCCTCCTGAAATCTTACCTCACCGATAGGAATTTCTCCGTAAAGCATAATGATGCCATCTCCCCCCACTACCTCATACGATCGGGTGTACCGCAGGGAAGCGTACTTGACCCGCTCCTATATCTTATATATACTGCTGATTTACCTGAAACGGAAAACACTCTTATTGCTGCATTTGCGGATGGAGTTGCTATCCTATCCTCAGATACCAATCCTGTAACATCTTCCCATAACATGTAAACCCACCTAAATCAACTTAGTGAATGGTACAAGAAGTGGAGAATGTAACATTCACCACCCGCACTCAAATCTGCCCTCCCGTAACAGTTAACGGAGCCCCTGTACCTGCGAAATCAGATGTTAAATATCTAGGGTTACATCTTGACCAACGCTTAACGTGGCAGAAGCACCTAAAAACGAAGCGAAGACAGCTGGATCTCAAATTCAGACAGATGTATTGGCTCAAGGGCCGTAAATCAAAACTTTCCACCGAGAACAACATTATTCTGTACAAGACAATACTAAAACATGTCTGGTCATTCGGAGTACAGCTCTGGGGATGTGCGAAGCCCACTCGGTTAAAAAAATACAAATCTTTTAAAACAAAACTTTCATGCGATCGTTAACGCGCTATGGTACATCAGCAATGTAATGCTGCACCAAGACTTGCAAATCCCATACATCACAGAAATAATTGATACCGTTGTCACCAATTATCGAAACGGACTGAAAGGAAATCCAAACACCCTCATAGATAACTTGTACAGGGATGGACCACGCAACAGAAGATTAAACAAAACCTGACCTGCAGACCTACCTCAACAACACTAAACCATAGGATAGTGACATATAAGGCGAAATGTCAGTGAACATTGTCCCTTTCAAGCCAAAAACTTTCATCACATTTACTCAATACTTTGTGTGAAGTATATTGTAAATTCAAATAAATGTAAAAAAATATTAAAAAAAATTGGCTGATCGCAATTAATAGAAAAATAATGCATCATTTACTATGTTATTTCAGTATTGAAACTATAGCTATAATCTCTTCGCTGAAATTTAAAGGAATGCTGATTAAGTGGAAATGAATGGATAAAATAATATGTGTGCTCTTAAATTTTGCAAAAACATTTGTAATAATTTTCCTCTTGATTATGAACGCCCCCCAACATTTTATTTTAATGGCGTAATCCGTGGTCTAAGTAATTTTTTAGTTGCCCGTTTAAAAATTAAGACGAATTCTAAATAAAGTAGAATAAAAGCGTCGAGATAAAACCGCAGTCGAAACTGAAGAACTTCCACAACAGTTTATAGAAGTACGATTTTTCTCTGCCGTGCAGCAGCTCACTAGATTTTTTATTAGAACCAACTTCACGAATATACAAAG
Organism: Agriotes lineatus; assembly: GCA_940337035.1. Lineage (NCBI taxonomy): Eukaryota > Metazoa > Arthropoda > Insecta > Coleoptera > Elateridae > Agriotes > Agriotes lineatus. The sequence goes on along the minus strand of CALNHX010005809.1, from coordinate 15,507 downwards.
GAATAAGTAATGGCGATATTTGGGATCCGTCTATTGTTGCTAAGGCGACAAGACGAAGGATACAAAGTAAGGCGGACAAAGGCATGTGTAGGGTGCAGTTATAAAAATCAAAACCAATTTCGAGTTGTCTGCTAGTTTATTTATTATGAAGACAGTGTGATCATTCAAAGAGCTGTCAATGTAGATGGGTCATATGTTAGTCGAATGCGAATGCAATAAGCAAGAATCCCCAAGATCCCTTCTCTATCGTGTAAGAAAATACATCATTATTTATTACGAGAGTTCCACACCTGATCCCACCGCAAAACACAATACTAATAAAACTCTCACGTCTTGTGCCCGCCATTATGCCGGAAGTATACATGTGTGCCACAGAAATGCCGGATATTTAGTTTAAAAATGTATGCAGCAGCCGAGAAACCGCTTTAAATAAAGGGAAATATCTTATTGTGTATTCTTTTACCGTTTTTCCGTCTGAAAAACGTAAACTTCGCGAAAATTGCGAGCGGGCAAAAACGTTCCGCGTAGCCCTTTTTCTTAATAATCAATCAAAATACCCAACTACTTGGAAAATTCCCTGATTCATGCTGGCGTTATTTATAAAATGCGATGCTCGGTGACATATAGGTGGCGGAAAAAGCACTAAAACGGCGAGATAATTGATAAAGTACGTATAGTGTGATGAGTGTGGCGTAAACTTTTTGTTACGATGAACTCGTGCAGGTCACGGAGGACCGGTGGTGCAAGGGAAAGGGAAACACGACATTAGTGAAAATTTCCCCAGCGGCCTCCCAGTCTACTCTATTTGATTCACAATCAGACTGTTTTATGTTTTCGGGGTGTAAATTGTCAGATGCTTCTAGAAAACCCATACGAGTTAAAATAAATTTCGTTTTCGGGAAATTAAAAGGACCCACAGCGGGTCAGCGTTCAGTTCGCATAAAAAATGAAAAAGATAACGCTGCTGTTCCGGAAAGGATATTAAAAAGCGCATATGCGATACACTTTCCGTTTGATATCGTTAACAGATTGAACAGTATGAATAGTAACGACCTTATTTGAATCCACTACCATTTCAGGTAGTAGTAGTAAAAGGCAAGGTCCTGCGCTCGATTGCTTTGAATTGTGGCAAACGAGCGCAACCAATACTTTTTTCTAAGTTCTCATTTTATACAGCATACTGGATTAACGGTAGTATTTCTGCGATCAATAGACCTCCTCCAACCTCATAAGCTCAGCAATGTAATAAATTTGTATCCTAAAATTTTTGGGTAGATACTGACTATGGGGTATCAGTTACGAGTAATAGGGAACTTTTATCTCTGCAAATGATCAAAATCCTTAAAGCCATTTTTTATAAAAACACTCTTTTTTTCGACATTTTTGGAGTATTTTGGCCTTTCCATACAGGCCAGTGCATCCTGGCGAAACCAAACTCTGGCACCATTGGTATCGTTCACGGAACATCTTCGTAAATTTTCATGGACATTTGTCTGTATGAAATTCGCCCCTCCTCCTACACAGGTATCCCCCCTCTAGAATTTTTGGTTATATACTGACTATGGGGTATCATTTTTGGATAAGAGGGAAAGGCAGTTTGCGAAGATGGCGAAAAGAGGCGATTTTTCGACATTTTTGGGGTATATATACACCGAAAGGTGCACTGTGACGTGACCATCGCTTTAAAGCTTCATAAAACACCTCTGAAAGTTGTCTGTATTAAATGTGTACCTAACCACTATGGATTATAACTTCTGGCTAATAGCGAAATGTCTGTGAAAATCATCAAAATCCTTGGAAAATTTTTTAGGAAAATTTAGTTTTGTAGTTTTTTCGACATTTTTTGGGGTATTTGGGCCTCCTGGCAACGAACGCTGCAACCCAGTGAAACCAAAGTCTATTGTCATCGTTCCACAGCTCTACAGAACGTCTTTGTAAATTTTCATGAAAATATATCCTTAATTTTCATCGCTCTGCGTGACCACACGTACATAGGTACATACCCGGAAATTAATTTCCGTCCATTCCTAACGACAGCATTCCTTACCTACCACCACATCGGATACGTTACTCAATTATTTTAGGATGTCAGAGGTTAATTTGGAATTTAAACTAGCCTACTAGACTTCAAAGTATAAGATTGACTTGATTCTTCTTTCGCTCTCCAGTCTGCATTCTCTTCTATCATTCCAATTCCCTCAATAAACATTTTTTCCAACATAGGTTTCCGAATCCCTCCTGTTAATGACCTTGCCCATTCACGGTTCCTCATTTCTGAAGGTACCCATTTCATAATTAGTTTAGGAAGTAATTTATCATCCAGTTGTTATATTTCCTCTATTATGTTTGTTTCGACTTTTACATGTCCCTAATTTTGTTGTTTGGCACCCTGCGGAATATACCGATCAATCTTACCAGTAGTCCACTTCTACCGCCATTTGTTTTTTTATTTGTCAACATTTACAACCGTTAAGTAGAACACTCTTAAAGATGTCATTGTATAAGTTACGTCTTCTGTTGATAAAGATGCTTTGTGATCATAGAATGAAGTTTACTGCCACTTTTTAAGCAACAGTATTTTTGTGGATGTTTTCAGATTTACTTAGAGTTATTATGTTTATTGCGAAATGCTAAAGCCTGAGACTTAAGCATATATAGCTTAGAACCCTAGAGTATAATAAAAATTTTAGTTAAGTATAACAATTTCCAAAAAGTAATAGCAATAAGCAATAATTATCGAGAACTATAAAAATGTAACTAACTGAATCTCCAGCAAAATATAATGACTGTTGACGCCATCGTTTAATTAAAAACTTTATTAAACGTAACTTCACAATACTGCACTAATGGCGTTGCCAAACTCGACTCCTCCTCAACCCTGTACCTCTAGCATCAAGAGTAGTGGGCTACGGCCAGACGTGAAGCAAGCACATAGCAACACAGTTATAGACGGGAGAGGTTAACAGCCCTCAACTTCCTGTACGTATTATATGAGATCATTACCAATATTTAAAAAAACGATGTTCGCACAATAATGCATTGCTACATAAAAACTCTAGCACGGTTCGCGGTAATGACAATAAGCCACAATACATTAGCCTGAAAGAGAAACAAGGAACCTTAATGTTTTATCAAGTTAAATGAGCAATCATCTGAACGAAACACATATTTAAATACCATTGCTTACATTTTTAACTAGTTAATCAAACATTGATTTCAACTCGGAAAAGTTAATCTAAAACTAACCAGAACGGTAGGAAGCACACATTTTGAAATTCTCCCAAACTGGTTTTAACCCTTATTACTCTGATAATACCATCAACACACGGAAACACTTCAGTAACACGAGCAGTCTTTTACGTGCATGGAGGAAGATTGTCCTCCATTAGAATCACCAAGGTCTACTATTAAGCATTGCTTCAAGTTGATTCAGCAGCGTACAGAATTCCTCACAACTTAATAAGGTTGGGCCAGCTACTGAATTTTGACTTCACGTCCGCTTCCCATATTCCACCGTAATTTGGATATCTCGGGGAAATGAAGCGCCAATCTATTGCTTCCCCAAACAACACGGCGTGGATTTTTGAATTCTTTTTCGTCAATAATGTACCCAATCCCTTTAGTTTATTGTTGTTTCCGCTATGTGCTGTTAATGTTCATTTCCGGAAAGCAATATTATTTGATGTCTGCCATCACAGTACATTTTGGCATACTCTAGACGACCTCCAATTCGCAAAATTCCCTCGGGATCAATTAACTGTCTTAAATTAAACAGATAACTGCACTTAACAACCAATCTTCTTTTCTGTAAATCTTGCACTTCTGACTTGAAATATGGGGACTGACAAGTTTCAATCGTTTGAGTACATTCTCTAGCTCGGGCGGTAAAAATGGTCTCAGTATTCTGGATTTGAATTTCCAACGTTCAAACCACCTTAATGTTAAGTTCCCGCCTGTAGAATTGTTTCCATTCCAGATATGTTCAGGAATGTTTGGCTCAATCTTTGTGACACATGTGCTAACGATTCTTGCTACCAGCACATCAAGTATATCTTTGGAGTCCACTCCGCTTCTTCCATACCAAGAAGGGCCATGCCACCATAATTCTGAATCTTGGAGCTTGTCAGGACGAACTCCTTACAAAGTAAATGCACTGGGTTATCACCTGATAGTACATGCCTCCAATCATCTCTGATATTCAAATATTGTATTTGCGCCACGCAATTGGCAAGAAATTGTTTTAGCAAGTACGCTTTCCGCTTTTATCCGTGCTAAGGTGATATTAGAATCGCACCATAATACACATTTTCTAATAATTAGATAGAGGGACTCTTTAACCTTATGTACCAGTCTTCTTAACGAAGCTGCAGCATAAAGCTCCAACCTAGGTATGGTTTCAGGTCGCAATGGTGCTACTTGAGATTTTGCACATACCAGTCTTACTGTAGGTGTACCACGTTCATTCTCGCTTCTAATTGGAGGCACCAATAGCTGATCCTAAAGCATTCGCGGAACCATGGGTAGCGATTGCTGCAGAGTGACTTGCTATCACTCGTCTGGGGACACATATCTTATTTGAACCTGGCAAGTACTTCGCAAATTCCAGCCATTTCAAACGAAGTCCATCTGGAAGTGGATCATCCCACTTAATGTGTTCTGGGCACAGTCCTTGCAGCATTAATTTTTCTAATATTATTGATGGAGTCAGAAATCCGACGGGATAACATATTTGGGAAAGGCATGACAGCAATCCCCTCGTACTCATAACTTGTTGACCGTCCGGGATTTCGATTTGGTACATCAAGTTGTCGGATTAGGGATTCCAAATTAATTCTAAAGTTTTTGTCGCAGCCCTTTCTGCTATCTGAAGATACGATTACGCGCAATCATCTGCAGGAACGCCTTCCAGCACTTGTGCATCACAGTATAACGATTTCCTTAGACTTAGAGGAAGCCCATATTCTTGCAAAGACAATCTCAATCTTAACGCAAGTTGGTTAGTTTCTTGGATTGTATCTCCGCCAACCAGAATATCATCAACGTACATACACTTGCTTAAAGCGTGTGCAATCTTTGATTCTGATTCCGACACATCGAGTGCCATCTACTTGATGCACCTAGTCGCTAAGAAAGGAGCCGAGGTAGTTTCATAAGTAACAGTTGACAATTCATACGTCCTCTGACTCATGCCAAAGGCCACAATATACTTTGGAATTTACGGTGTTGAGGATACACCAGTATTTGATGATACATCTTCTCGATATCAGATGTCATCACATATTTAGGTTCACGAAAATTAACTAAAATTGCAAAAGATTATTTTGAACAACATGTCTAACTAACTGTAAATCATTGTAGGAACTAACCTCTTTAATAACTCCATGCTAATGTATAGAATAACGATCGCCTGGAGGTTTATCCACCTTTCGCATGTGACTCAATTTGAAAGACTAAGCCATAAACTCAGCATATGCAACCTTATAATTGCTGTCGGTACAAAATCTCTCTAAGCTTAATGGTCGTCTTTCAGCGTGGTGATATGACTGTTCTGATGCATCGGGGTCTACCGCCAAGGGAGATTTCACTATCAAACGTCCTGTAGTATCTCTAAATGTGGCGATATTCATATGCTCGCTGCTCTATAGACAATGGTTCTCTTTGAATCCACTGTTCCTCTTGCCAGAATTTAACCAAACAATCCTGAAAAGTCAAATTTACCATAGTTTTGTGTCTTGTAGACGAACTAGGAATCGTGGCTACCGAGAAGATCCATCCTAGTCTTGTTTTCCGTAAAACCATTGATCCATGTCCACCTTTCGTTCTCACAAAATTTGTCAGAAAATATCAACCCCCAACAATATTTCAATATCATTTGATACATTAAATCCAGGATTGGCTAGTAGTCTATGTATATGTCTAGACTGAAAATAAAAGTCCATTATTATTATTATTATTATTATTATTATTATTATATGCTTCCGAATAGGTATATCTTCGACAGAAAAAGCAAATGCAAATTTTCTAAAGGTAGTGCTTATAGTAACGTCCACTTGCACCTTTATCGCAGTCTTTGTTCCACTAATTCCACTTCCTCTTTTTTTTAATTCAATTTCTCACAGGCTTCCTTGAGCAAGAAGTTCGATTGAGCACCATTTTCCAGAAGAGCTCGATATCTAAAGCGTTCACCCAATTAATTTTGAAGAAATACGCACGCTGTTAACAGTAACACTCCATGGTTTCTAGATTTTACAGCCGTGGTCACTACAGATCGTTTTACATCAGCTCTATTTGTTGTGCTACCTTCCTGTTATTTATCCTGATTATTGATATCGCTTACACTTTAAGCAAGCATCGCGTCGACGTTGGTGCTTCCAATGCCATACACCTTAACCATAACTTCTATTCCTTTATTAAATCATTTCTGTCCTCTAGTCGCAATGAAGACCAGGTAGGACACTCTTGCATTCTATGGTCGCACATCCTGTTGTTCTAACAGCCATATGGAAATGTTTATTAGGCTTTTTCTTTAGATCTTCTATGAAAGTTGTGGGTTCCAAGGCTATTCACACACCGCAACGTTTGTTTAAAAATTCATTACATTGATTCCATGTAGGGCAAGTCCACTAGAATTTGACATTCTTTAGTTGAAAAATTGTCCAATTTTTCAACTATATTGAAAATAAGTAAAACGTCCCAATTTTGAGTATTTACACCCTTCGTTACTGTAGCCGAAATAAACCGCAACTTGAAGAATCTTCCTTATTTAAATTTGGCAAATTGCTTGTCACAATAAAATTCTTCATTTCATAACGTTCTTTCAACAATGACATGGCTATATCATAATTTCCATTGCTTATCAATATATTCTTCTAGAAAATCTTTAAAAGGATTAAACTGGCCAAGCAATCATTCTGTGGTAGTATTTAATTCCGCGATAGACCTATTATCGCCCGTAGGAGCCCTAATGATATAGGGATAAATAAACAGTGGAATAGTTTAAGAACAATATCACCTGACCTCAGCTTGCAGAGTGCTGCAATGGAAGAACCCAGTGACGAACCGCCTATGTGTTGGCTGTCCACTCCTCTGAATAGAAACAGAACTGTTTCTCTTATTTATATGGAATCCCGCTGTAGCTTCGAATATGATCCCTCAACGATGGAACCTTGCGAATGACGTCCCCTAAAATGTAGTTACCGACGAAGTAGTTCTTCTATACCTCGAGTCCGCCGTAATTAGCCGCAGCAACTACGGGCTTAGGTTCTTTATGAATGTTTAGTTATGGTAAACCACGAATTATTCAACAGAAAATGTTTGTCACCCTCTGCGAACGCATCTACGGAAACTTACAATGTTTAAGCGACAAACACCAAATTGTTTACTAGAAAATGTTTATCGCTTTCATCTGCGAACATATCTACAGATTATGCACCATCGAACTTGACTTTTTAAACAACCGGAAAGTTTATTACAAATGTTAATCTGCGAACTTATCAACAGAATATGCATTTATTATGCACAGTCGAACTAAAGTTCAGTTATTAAACAACCGGTAATTTTATTACAAACATTAATCTGCGAACTTGTCAACAGAATATGCATGTATTTCCAATATTATTCGCACTTCATTTATTATTATGCAAAGAACGAATATCTGCCCCGTACAAACAGATTATAAGTGCAGTTATTATTAAAGTTACACGCATAAACCACACGTTGTCAACAAATGTTTTTATCTGCACCATTAACGCAAGCGCAGTTTATTAATCTCTTAGTCAGCAGCTGCAATGGCCGACCAATGACGTGACGTCACAAGCGCGCACCTGCCGTATTTTAGAATGCAATGTGTCTACGTAAATCGTCGCTTAGCACTGGTCACGGCTACTATCCGTTATCCGGCTCGAAGGCTAAAAAAATTTCACTAAAAGCCATCGTCTAATTAGAACCTTTATTAAACAGCAGTTCTACATAATAGCGACTCGACTCTTCGCCAACCCTGTACCTCAAGAACCAAGAGTGGTTGGCTACTGTCAGACGTTAAGCAATCACATAGCAACACAGTTAGGGCGGGAGGGGTTAACAGCTCCCAACTCCCCGGACACTTTTTGCGACATCGCATGCCTTTCTCAGAATGAAAGACAAACATAAAATCACTCGAAATTAATTTTGAACACCCTATGTTATTTAATAGGCCATGATATTCACGACACTTCACTTCACACTAATCATCAGCACACCACCCATCAAGAGGATTTTATAAAGCTTTCACTGACGAGGCTTTCACCACTTCTTGAGAGAGACAATCCCATTCGTCCATAACGCTACATGATCAAAAATGTTGCCTATTAAGATGTCCTATAACATACACGGGCAAGTTTACAACTGTTGCCGGGTAGCTGGTCATTAGCATTATGAATAAGCATTTCATCAAAGCTATTTCTGAACGTTCGGAGTGCACATATCAAATTTTCTCTCAGACGTCTATGTTCCAACGATGAAAGATTTAATAAAGCCAATCTTTCGTCGTAAGATATTTTACAAACTCTAGGACATGTTGTGGCCCCCCTTTAAACCCGCTCATTAAATTTCTATTTTTTATAAGATGTAGGACCAAACTGGGGCCGACGTTCTTGAAGTGGAACAACGTATGTGGTAAGTTTAGCCATTGTTCAAGGAGGCGATAAAGCACATTATTAAATAAATTTAATAAATGTCAACACCGTGTTGTTCTTTTTTATAATCGATACCACATGGTTTACCCGAGATAGATTCACAGGGATAATCTTAGCAAAGTCTGTTTAAGAACATGTAGTTGACAGTTGCTGATTATTAATTTCATACGTTAATCGGGGAATATTTTACCCAAATGAAATACGGCGTGCACTGCTCACACTGTCAGGGAAAAGACAAGTGTCTCAAATAAGTAACCAATAGTGATTACACTTTGACTCCAAAGTGTAACCACTATTGGTTACTTACCACCATTCGTATAGCAGGTTTAACCACACGAATATTTGACAACCGATGAACCGCTAGTTAAGCTGTCATCTTCGGTAGCCTTGGAGAGAAACTAATAAGACAAAATTGGCCGAAGATATGCTCTTCGCAAAATCACTAGTCAGAGTCAGAACTCCCGCACATTCTGACGCTTTGTTCGCTTAGAATACGCCCTCCGGGTCAGTATAAAGTTACATCTCTTTTATTTTTTTTTGTGAAGCAAATATGCACTCGCGTTCTAAGGTTTCATAAGGGCCCAACTGTATGAAGGCAAGGTAACACCATGTAGCCAAAAAGATCTCCATACCTTTACGACTCCTCGTGGGACGGCTGCTTCCCAGTTGGGAGCTTCCCCAAAGCACTCAGGCTATAGCAATCAACTCAGTCACGCCTAACAATATAATAGTCACCACACCTGTACTTTTAGAGTAACACCTCGAACATTTTCAATCTGTTACATGTCGTATATAATATAGGTGTGGTTGCTTGAAGTGTGGGATGTTTTTTTGTATGAGCAGAGTAGCCTTTTCAGAACAAGTTATAATTTTGCTCTATTAAACTACCTTTGTTAAAAAATCTTCCTCCCCGGAGATCCAGGTATTTTATCTCCGGATACTAATTTTGTCCTATTGTAATATTTACTTTTTCCTTCTTTGAGTTGTTTGAAAATATTCTATCATTTCCTAGTATTGGTATAATTATGGGCTATCACCTAAACCAACCACTGAAATGTGATACGTTCTAAATTTAGCTCAGAATCGAAACGAGCCCAATGTTAATTTAGGCCGGGGGTAGTTTTAAAATCTCGATGCTAGCTGACAACGTCCATATGAGAATGGCGTGAAAACCGACACAACCGGGGGTGGTATTTTTACAATGCGAGGGCTCTCATATGCTGTGGCAGTGCTTGTGGTAATTATGTGGATTATGAGAAAGGAGTGAAATAATAGGGTCTGTAGTAGATATTAATAATAATAATCATCATCATCCAACCTATATATTTGTCCACTGCTGGGCGTAGGCCTCCCGTATTGTACTCCAATTATCGCGATCTTTGGCCGCCTGTATCCAGTATCACCGAATGCGCCTTATATCGTCAGTCCATCGTGAGGGAGGGCGACCTCTGCTTCGGTAGGCGTCTGCTCTTGGTCGCCATTCCAATAGTTTTTTGGTCCATCTAGGGTCTGTTAGTCTCGCAACGTGGCCCGCCCAGTTCCACTTAAGTTTGGTAATTGTTTTGATGGCATCTTCCACTCCTGTTCTGCGTCGTATTTCGGTATTCGGTACCTTATCTCTTAAAGATATACCCAGCATTGACCGCTCCATGCGTCTTTGGGAGACCTGTATCTTGAAAACGGTCTTCTCTGTCAATGTAAGTGTTTCTGCTCCATAGGTCAAGACCGGAAGGATGCACATGTTAAAAACCTTCCTTTTCAGACATACAGGAATATTTGACCAGCCCAATTTACCAAAAACTGCCCATGTTAGTCCTATTCTTCTGGTTATTTCGTGGGTTTGGTTATCTCTACTAATCTTAACCTCGTGACCTAGGTATCTGTAGGATGACACCTGTTCTAATAGGACACCTTCTGCCGATATACCTGAGCTGCGTACTAGGTTTGTCATAAATTGGGATTTTGAACGATTGATGTTTAGTCCGACTTGTCTACTAGCTTTATTTAAGTCATCTAGCATTTTTTGTGAATCATCAAGACGATCCGCGATGAGTATGATATCATCCGCTAATCGTAGGTGGTTAAGGTATTCTCCATCTATGTTAACTCCTAAGCGATCCCAATTGTGTTTTTTGAAAGCAAACTCTAGCAGCGTAGTGAAGAGTTTTGGTGATATATTATCGCCTTGGCGAACTCCTCCTTTCATAGGAAATTTGTCTGTATCTTGGTATAGCCACACACATGATGTTGCATTATCGTATATATGCTTTATGAGCGAAATGTAACGATGATCAATTCTACACTCTGATAATGCCTGCAGCATGGCCTTCTGGTTGATGGAATCAAAAGCCTTTTGAAAATCAATGAAAATTAGGATAAGCGGCTTATTGTACTCTATAATAATACTAATAATTTCCTTTATTCCCTATTGAGCACATATACAATAAAGAGAAATGACAGAGGAAAAGTAGAATAAACTCAAACGGGTAACCACAAGGCGGGATTCAGCTGGTAGTTGGAAATCCAATCCCTCTGATCTTCCCTCCAAACCCTGATTAAAATAAATGAAAGTAGATTTGAAAACTGCCTAAATTAAATTACACTACTATCTGTAACGATCAAGTCTACAATAGCATTTAGACAAAAATAAACTTATACAACTATTATATATTAATCCTAGTACAATCAAAGAAAGCTAACACACACATTATTCAAATATTTAACTGTCTAAGCTAATTGCATTTAGCTGATTGCGGATTAAGTCATGACGCATTTTGCATTTAAATTGGGAATAATTAAGGGTTATGTACTTCTTTAATATGTTATTGTAAATATCATATACTTGCTAAGAGAAAGATCTTTCAAAACGGGCAGTAGTGCTGTGGAGGCGAAATTAGGCCTCGGAATCGAGTACCTGAATGTGATTTTGTTGTATAAATACGGCGGACATTTATTATTTAAAATTTGTTAAAAAAGATTTAAACATTGAAGTAGCCTTCAATTATGCATAGGTAACTAGCTGGCATCCGCCAGTTTCGGAGATATGTGTTCGAATTTTCTTATGCCATAGATGAAGCCAAGACACGCATTTTGAACTTTCTTAATTTTGTCCGCAGTCACCTTATCAATAGCTGGGAAGTAAACTGGAACGCAGTAATTAAATTGGGAAAGCACAAACGCTTCAGACAGTTTTTTTTAAATTGTGATGTTTAAATACGATCTATGAGGGTATAGTTTCCTAAGATGCACATATCCCTGAGAAATGTATTTTGTTATCTGATCTCTGTAACGGAAAGTGTTATTTAAAATAAGACCGAGACTTTTTACTTTATCTACCACAAGTATTCTTACATGATCAATATGAACATTTACATAATTAGTCAAAAAACTGCCGACATTTTTATTACCAAATAGTAAGACAGACGATTTGTCTGGATTAATTCTCAGGGAAAGTTGTCTGGAAACCTATTCCTTGAGAAAAGAGATTACCGGCGAAATTATAAATAACCCTCGACCTGATAAGTAATTATCAGTCATTCAGGCAGAGCACCTAAATAGCCTGAGATGCTCATTTCCCACAAATACCATGTGATTTCGGTCTTTTGCGTAGGCGGCAGCCGCGGATGGAAATCACATTGACATGGTATGTTTTTATCGGACTTTTTCCACTGTCTAGGTTGTATATCACACGACGGTTTGGAACTTTTTGATCTACTCCCGTCTTCAGGTGTTCCCAGTTAGTCCTGAGAAGGACTACCCCGGTACTTGAACCCAGGGCCGCTGATCGTTGTGATTACTAGCCTGTCACCTTTACCACTAGGCCACCAAATCGCTAGGGGTAGGCACGAGTGTACGAATAAAGACGTACAATATCAATCCTTCTCAGGACTAACTAGGAACACCTGAAGACGGGAGTAGATCAAAAACTCATGAAACGTCGTGTGATATACACCCTAGACAGTGGAAAAAGTCCTATATAAAAACATATCATAATAGACCACTGCCAAAAACTGACATTTAGAGAACACATTAATATGGGTTGTTCCATTAATCTAATTAGCGTTCGGCCCATAGGTACTCGCTGCGGTAAGTATCCGCGTTGCTGGATTATTACAGGCACATAATCGAAGGTGCACTGAAAAATATTCCTGAACAATGTAGTCTGCTAAATGCTACGTGAGAACGTCGCGGGTGACCGCAGATCCCCCTGTAAGTATTACGATAACAAACACGTACTTCTAAATGTTGTAATGTGTTTATTTTTGTTTGGATGTTTGTGTTTGTGAACGATTTTGTGTGACCACAATCCACATGGAGGGCCCACCGATTGCCTAGCTTTCTCCCCGTGTGTTGTTTCTGACCTGCAACACTTAGATCGAAGGGGTGTTGTGGAATTTTTGGTAACTCGCCAGCCCTTGCAAATTTATGCATGAGGACCGATCTAAATCCAGGAAAAAAATTAGCTCGGGGCACCGAAGATATTTGCCTATAGTCCCATGCAAATTATTTATCATTAAATCGATGTGAAAAGAGAAAGATGAAATAAATTGAGTGACATTATATATGAATCTGTAACTCTGTGTCTGCTTTAATCTTACCCAGCTGTTCAGCTTTCGAGCAATAAAAGAGCCTTCCGATGCTATAGAGTTATCGGTGACGACCAGGTATCTATTGTACGTTCTGTGCCCATAGACGAAAATAGATACTTCTAGCCCTAAAATACGAATAGCGTCAGGGTAAAAAAAACAAGATGTTATCAAGAAAAGCATAATAAGAAGAATAAAAGAAAGGGAAGCTGAAGGTAAGGTATAGATTCCGCCCTGTAGATATCTTTTTGCTAGCTTCAAAAACATTATAGGTGTTGCTACAGAATTCCCCTAAGATTGACAGAGCAGGAGTTGTGGGATGGAGGACCTCACAAGAATTACACAGCAAAACCGATCCTCCGTAAGTAAATTAGTTTAAGGTAAGATGGTGGACGGCGAAATTTGCATATAATCGATTATATTAATCAAATGGAGAACACGGAGCAAGATTCTTTGGTAATATGTATTCTGTACAGCCCAAATTCTAGTCGAGCTGCTCATTTAATATCAGCCTGAATAATTACTTCCAGCGTCACTAATAATTATAAAGGGAAAAATTATTAGCTTGGGGAGCATCAGCCGCGAAGGGCACCAAAAATTATCGGCACGGATTGAATTTAATCGAGCATGTGCGTGTCCTAGAATAAATAACGTTAATACAATGATAATTGATATATGACTGCAACGTAGATATTGGATTATAAAGCGCTGCCGTTACAATTTACATACAAATGAATGCATATCGAAAATGTACAATCGTTTGTAACACCCGCTTCAAAATTTCCATCCAACCACATTCGTGATTCAATTGGAATCGAGTTAAAGCGAGCGCAAAATGATTTACTACTCGACCGGTAGAGGGTGCCGCGTTCGCATGCATTAGACCGCTGGAAATGGAGAGATATGTTTGTAGAGATTACAGTTTTTGGGCCATTTAGGTATAGTTAATCTAAATTTAATTAAGTTACCAGGAAATGTACTCTCTTCTATAAATCATTAATCCAGAGCGATGAACAGTTCAAACCTCGAGTAACCGCTGCCCAGCGGCCACCGCACGTTGTCACAGATGTCAGTAAATGTGGAAAGCTCCCCACATCCACTCATTGCACTTTGGTTTAATTTCGATTTAATAATCCTAAGCGACAACCCGAAGTCTTATTTTGCTACGTCTGTGTAAACTACGAGCGGCCAGACTGCCATCCAATTTATTGCGGGAAGACAGAACTTCGTCCCTTTGAGGTTTGCAGTGTTATATATTTATTAATTCGGTTCATTATTAATAACCGCTAGAAGCTAGTTTCAGGGAACTTTTTGGTGATGAGACTTTCGATTAGCCAATATCCATCCCGAGAACATTTTCTAAGATGGAATCTGAACCTAGGTTGTATCACTTTAATATGTGTATCAATATGCTGTTTTATAGCTAGTTTATGAACAGCACGCGTATCCTCTTGAGGTATAAAATATAAATATCTTAAAAGTTGAATTAGTAAACACATACTCATTTCGGTTGTGTACCTAACGTTTGTCACGTTCTGATTTATCTCAAAAGAAACAAATATGCTGCTTTTCGTTGGTTCATAGAATTGTGCTGTAATTTATATAAAGTGTAATAAAATCAATCTGTGCGAATAAAGTCGGTTCTTGCCACAATTTTCAGATTATTCTCTTATGTTTCTGGACGATATGTTGAATAGAACTATCTATTGGGATAACAAATGAAGGTGCGATAGTATCTATGGATCCCTTTAGCCACGGATTGCGCACTTTCCGGTAAATACCAATTTTCCCAGTGGACTGAAAAGGTTGTTAGCAGGCTCTCTAAAATTAATTTAAACACCTAAAATAACTGCTAATTGTAGTAGCTACTGTATTTGCTAATACACTAGGCTGGGTATCTCGCTAAGTGAAAATGTCGAAAATACCTACAAACGTGCGGTATGGAGGTTTTGCGTTGTTATGTGTTTTTCCATAAATTGTTAAACCCCCAGTTATCATTATCTACTGTGTATAAACGTTTCCAAAACAGTTTAAATAATTTTGGTGGTACTACTTAGTTGGCACCATCTGAATGTCTTTCGAAAATATTTGTATTGCTTTCAAGCTGTCTTACTAAACGAATTACGAAGCAACGTATATGTCAGCAGTTTGTAGGTTAGCATGCAACTTCGACAAGGAGCATCCAAATATGTGTTAACATTGAAAATGTTTAACGAATTGGAGATGTGACGCTAGTACGGGGCTCTTCT